>JAOYSI010003148.1:0-15404 GCA_025775065.1 Hiodon alosoides
ACACACACACACACACACACACACACACACACACACACACACACACACACACACACACACACACACACACACACTGAGTTTTTGAACACTGTGATTGTAGACTCTTGGACTTTTGCATGATCTGGTTGACATCTTATTGACGCCCATTTACATTTAACCCTACTCCCATTACTATGCAACCATTTTTGCTTTCATCAAACCATCGTCAGAAAGCTTTTTACTTCTATATCAATCTTTTTGTTCCAGTTATATTATGTATTATGTCTCCAAAAATAACCCCATATATTTTCTAAGAAAAGGTCCCTGCTTTTCAGCAAGAAAAAAATGATCTATTATTATTTATATTTCCTATTTTTTCATTTCTGAAAAGATGTGACCTTTTTCTACCCGGGGTTTAATCCAGGTTTTATTTCTTCCTAGTCTCTTGGGGATTGTTATTTATTTTCCATTATTTTTGGGTTGACCAACCTTATTTAAAATAAATAAACACTTTAAACATATTAGTTCAATCTTTAGTAAATACATTCAAGATATCCAAAGTCAAATTAGTTTCAAAAGGACAGGTCTTTTCCAATTATTACATTTTTTGAATTCATTGACCTGGATCCAAATTGTGTGTTATTATTGCTTTCAATCGACTCCTATGGCCTTCTGTTTGCGTAACATTTGTAGATTATATGCCAGTCGAAATGAATAACCTGGTGAGATACCGTAAGAGGTCCTCTCGTCTCTGTCTCTGTGGAATGTGTCAGGTGTGAGGAAAGGATTAGGGTGAAGTGTTTGACCCTCTCACTTGATGCGTCTCCGGGGGCTACGCAGGAAGCACCAATCCCCGGGACGCCCTCCTCCAGACGTTTAACGGCGATCAGAGAAGAAGCTCCCGAGATCTTAGATTAAACGTTCTCCCAAACCAGCGCTCTAATTTGAACCCGTTAAGCGCGACTCGGTTACGTGCTTTGACTGACGCTCAGCGGAATTAAAGGACACAAAGCATTCCGATTGGCCGTTTTATGGCCATCTGAGTTAAAGCGGCGAAAGAATAAAGATGGATGTTGTGACGGGTGGCGGAGCAGACATGTTTTATAGACCTGGGTTGGAGTACCAGGGGATTCCATTTCTCGTCTGTCTGACAACTTGGCCGGAGAAACACTGCTGTCCTCGTTCTTACTCCATTTCCATCCAATCTTCAAAGGGGTGTTAAAATGTGTGAGATCACTGCCTAGCAGCAGGCGTATCAACCCTCTCCTAGTATATCTACGGTAAGACAATTTATATGTGAGCTTGAGTATTCATATCTGAAGGACAACACAATGCTACAACCCTGGGCTTTATCTGTCAGAATTGCAGAGCACCATGGCTTTCAAAACGGCCCTTTGGCAGACAACCCTTAAAATCTTGTGGATAGGCACACCCATTAAAAACTCAATTACGCTACACTTTTTTTACGCTTACAAATTTATCACAGCAGTGACGTATGTTACACTAATCATAAAGAGTCAATATGGGAACAAAATAGCTGCTGTCTACCATGAATCAAATAATAGTTTCAGATCTGATGTATAATTCAGAGGAACATAAATCATAAAAGTGTGAACAGTATTAAGCTTTATTACAGTTTTACATTCATTTTATAGGGAAAGGTGATTTATTACCTCACAGCAAGCACTTATCACACCACTCCCCCACCCCCCACCTTTTTCTTTACCCAAGGCTTAGTGAAACAACATTAATCCTTGTGTGTCTCCTTTTAATTCCTGGGCGAACGACCTCATTTCAACTGCACTGCCGAGCAGAACAAGGGCAAGTCTGTGGATGACTAAAGATGGGTTTGATGTGTAGTAGGATAGTTCAAAGTCAATTTATAAATTCTGTACATTCACTATTTTTTTTTTTTTTGGACTGAGAACAAATTCCAGATACTGCTAGGATCATATTTGTCTGGTGAAATATCATTTTTAAATATACACTTAATGCATGGCTCCACTGGCACAGTTTATATATGTTCTGTGGGACACACCAAGAATGTGTTACGGGGCGAAATGTTGTTTTAACAGTCATCGTTTTTAATAATAATTTAAATCTTTTTCCCCCCCAAATAGATTCATTGTTTTAAATGGGGATATTAAACCTTCTATTTAAGATATTATTTAGGAACAGGCTAGGAGTTCTTTTTCCTTATGAAGCAGTTTAGGAATAATCAGCCCTAAATCCTCGAGATCCCATTGCAATAAACTGCAGTATACAATTGCTTGGCCTCATGGCCTCAGGAAATCATGTGATATCCGGAAAGGTAAAATACTCCAAGCTCCAAGACTCCCACACGGTTTCCTCCGCAATGAGCACTCCCCCAGCACGATGCCAGTGGTTTAAAGGAACGGGTCAACTCATAAAGCATAACATCAATGCCGGAAAAGATACATTATTCTAAAACACCTTGGAGACAATTATTTTAATTGGTCATGTCGGCTGCGAGCGTGT
Organism: Hiodon alosoides; assembly: GCA_025775065.1. Taxonomy (NCBI): domain Eukaryota; kingdom Metazoa; phylum Chordata; class Actinopteri; order Hiodontiformes; family Hiodontidae; genus Hiodon; species Hiodon alosoides. The sequence goes on from JAOYSI010003148.1 coordinate 2,479, forward strand.
CAGCCCGGCCTACCAATCCAGAGTTCATTACTGTTCCTTTCAAGACGGCCCCATCCGATTCGTAGGCAAAGCCTCGGGTCTTGAGGTTTTATTGAGAACAAAACTGGCATGGCTTCACGATAATAACCATCTGGAGGACGTGGCTACAAACTGGGAGTGATAAAATGCAGATGGAGTATCCTCCATCGCCGCGGCGGTTTGGATTCGAGTGCAACCTGTCCCCCTAATAATGACACTTCACTTATCGATTTTCCACTTATCAGATTAGCAGGATTGCTGTGGGGGCTTTTTGTACTCGGTGTTTGACAGCATCAAAAAAAAAAAAAGGTTAAAAAAAATTCTTACTAAATGACAAAAGGTCAATGAGACAACTTGACAGGCCTGAAAAGGCCATGGTGAATTACTTTGCTAAACTGCGAGGCCTGCAGGCCGTCATTATCCTGGTTCCCATCTGGAACGTGAAGCTGAATGGCAGGCCCGGCCCGTTTCCATGGTGGGGGACAGGAGACGGGCGACTAACGTGCATCCGATAAGACACGATCGGAGCCCTGCTGTAATAATTAGGCCATGGGAAGTGGAGAGAGCGAATCGTGCATGGCCATTACACATCGAGGACAGGGAACATATGGGGTCCGGATCTGCCGGTTGTCAGGCTCTCTCCGTCATTTAGGGAAAAGTGCAGAGGGGGTTTAGGGAATTCTGCGCTCTAAATGTGTGAAATGGACCGATGCCCAAACGGGAACGTTTCGACCCCCGCCCCCTTGCGTTTGGGACACTGTCCATCGCGGTGCGGGTGTGAAACGGGAGACGCTAGCCAGGAGGAAGGGGAGTGCTGTGTTGTTCACAGCTGCTCCACACTCGAGCTGCAGCTGAAGCGTTCAGTTCGCCTCAGATTCACCTTGGCCCCCACGATTTAACTTTTTCCACTGCATTAACTGGCAGGGGACGTTGCAGATTGCTGTGCCCGTCTAGCGCTATAGCAAACAGACGTTTTATTTTCTCTGGGAATTACTGGTGGGACTGGTGAATGAGAAATGCCTTGCTTTGACTTTGTCAAACAAAGCAGCAGTTGGATCAAATACTGGCCCTCCAATAGTTGCATAATGAAGCTACAGTTACATAGCTACTGCTAATTTTAACGTTGCTTGGCCGTAGAATAAACTGCTCTTTTGCAGTGGGCATATCTCCATATAGAGTCTAAAGAGCTCCGCAATCAGGCAAATTAATACCTAAGAAGAGTAAATACCAAGTTTCTGGTCAAAAGCTACAATTGATTACTATTATTATTATTATTATTATTATTATTATTATTATTATTATTATTATCAGTAGTAGTAGTTGTAGTAGTAGTAGTAGTATTATTATTATCTGTATTTGTATCTAGACTTCTCTAAATCAAGTAGTTTAGTGTGGGACAAAATATTAAATAAGTTTACTTAGGATGGCAGTTCTTGTTTGCTTGTGTGTAAACAATAAATGATGGCTAGAGTTAATATTTCTCTATTACTTTATCTGCCTGTGTGAGTTGCTAATTATCACAGACAATCTGGTGTATTAAAAAAAACAAACATTAAAGAGCAGCTCATCTGCTTTATGTTCTCTGAGCTACCCATAAGGAAATGGGTAAGTGGCCCGTAGTAAAATCAATTTTATGGTCAGTTACAGCTATGTTTTCTCTTTCATGTGTGAGTGAACTATTTCCATTTCACAACATTATCATGTGGCTTGTAACCCAAAGGGTGAATGGATAGATTGCTGTTGTCTCCCTATGTAATAAGTAAAGAGCTAAAAAATTCCCAATCAATTTGGATATTTTTTTTCGCGCTTCACTTTTTGCAATGAACTTCCACTACTAATTAATTTTCAAAAGAAGTTTGCTTAATGACGTGTCACTCAAAATAGCGACACATTAAAACCAATGGGGAAAATGATGCTAAACATGCGTATGCTAATGAGTCATTACGGTGTGTTTGCTCACACAAATGTACTAGTGTGGAAGAATAGATAAGCGAACCCGGATAATACATTTGTTTGGTCTATTTCATCATTAGACCTAGCTATTAAGACGTAGTGTTTGACCAGCGGCATAGGGGCGTCAAACCACTTCAGCCCCATACGTGGCTGATCAGATACTGAGAAAGTCGGTGGAGCAATCCTGGATTTAAAATCACAAAACGTCATTCCACAGAAAACAAATAAGTAAACCGCGTGAGAGTTCTGTATTTCCCCGTTGATGTATAACAAATTATTTTGGCACTTGTCTGTCAGCAGAGGGGGCGACATGAGGGAAAGAGGGGTTTCTGAAGTTAGCACAGCGCTACTAAGCCGTTCTCAAGATGTGACTGAAAAATAAGGGTTTTAATGGAAGCTATGATCCGAAGCACAGACCTCTAGCCTGTAGTCAGTGGAGAATTCAAACTCACCCAGCCGTTCTTTATTAGTTCATCAGAGTGCTGTCTGTTTTCCCTGGGTTTACACAGAAAAGGAAAGCGATTTAAGTGTTTAAGTGTTTTTAAGTGTTTAAAAACACTTTAAAAAAATGATAGATTTAGGCATTCATCCCATTAGGGTCATTCTTACATTGTTATGAAATTTTAAAAGTTAATGGGATCAACTTCAATTATTCTTATTAAAGAAAATGTCATGGCCTGCTAATGTAATAATTAATCTCAGCATCTGATTTCTATTCTTGTATGTCATCAACCGTTTGAGAGCCTGTTAGGAGTTCACTCATTTCATAGCATCCAAAAAAATGATAACCTTTGCCTGTTCAGACGGCGACCCGTATTAAAAATGACAAAACAAGCAACAGTAAGTGGAGAAGTGTGGAGAGAAACCGCTTGTGATTCGTCGCTGGAAATAAACACCTGCCCAGTGAGGGCGAAGGGTTTTTTTTTCCTTCCCGTTGTTTTTTTTTTTTTTTTGCCTTTTTGAAATTCGATTCAAAAGGAGTGCTGTACAGTGGCTGGCGTTACCCATGTTTCCCTCGGCTATTGTTATTTACACTCCGCTGAATTGCTTCCATGTCTGCAGGCTCCTTCATGCTGGTCAACGCCTCGGGACGTGCTTCGGGACAGAAGGCCCACCTACTGCTGCCCACAATCGAGGAGAACGACACACACTGTGTGGACTTCCACTACTCCTTATCCAGCCGAGACGGCCCCAGCCCCGGAGTCCTTAATGTCTACATTAAGGTGAATGGAGGCCCACAGGGCAACCCAGTGTGGAACGCCTCCGCGCCCGTCACCGAGGGCTGGGCCAAGGCTGAGCTGGCCATCAGCACCTTTTGGCCCAACTCCTACCAGGTCAGCTGATTCATTCGTTCATTTTTCCCGCTACGTCCGCGCGTTTCACACAAACTTGCTGGGTTTTAACCACAGATTTGTATTTGTCGGTTTGTATTCCAGCCGTGCTGTTATGAGACAATAACACAAGGCTGCCGACTCACTTGATGGTATCACGTGCATGTGGTGGAGCAACACCCTGTCAGGCGGAAACGAATGTGTTCTGCACCCTAGAAACAGAGATCTCCAGCTCCCTGTCCAGTCTGCCGTATTTTAGCAATTGCACCAGCAATTGCAGCGTCCAAAGCAAAACCCACACCAGTGAGAGTTATCACGATTTTACAAACATGCCAGCTCCCCCTCTTGGTTAACCGGCCAGTCGGTTAAAAACATTAGCCTCCGCGGAAAAGTTTGGTAAGCAGCTGCTGCTGGTGCCTTGACCACACCACGGCCATGCCAATAAACTCAATCACACTCACCCGTTCCTGTTTTCCTGTCGCTTTAATGCCCCTTCTTTTACCATGGAAGTGGAGCTGTAAATAGGCCCCAGAGCATCAAAGCCTGTTTCCTTCAAAGTTCCCCTTTCTGCGCTTCATCGGGTGAATCAAGTTTTAGCAAACGGATAATAGTAAGAAATACTTGCAGAATAACCTAAATAGTCAATATTTTTAAATATTTTGTTTTATTGAATTTCATTAATAAAATAAACTATATTTAATATGTAATAATTATTTTCGGGAAGCCACAATTGTAAATCACTTAATTGAATAATGTAATAAAATTACAAAAGATTTTGTTGGATTATGCACAGTGGAAAATCAGCTATTTGTATACTGCTATTTGTAAATGGTAATTACGATAGAACTTCTCCCTACATCCATTACCATCTGTCTGCAGACAGTTTGTGGCAGATGTTCACTTTATGAATGATACGTTTTTGAGAACCAAAGCATTAATATGGGCAATTATAACCACCCCTGATATTCATTCCGCATGCTGTTTTACATAAAACTTGCTTAAAATGTACTTCACAACTAACAGTTACCCTCCTATTTTTCCCCAATGGCCAAAACAAGCCCACTTTCCTTTGATGGTCATTTACAGGGGACTGCATCTCAGACTGTGGATGTGGCATAAGCAGAATTAAAGTCTAGACTTAAAATGTCTGCACATGTGTTCCTGAGCAACAACATTAAAAGCTTGGACAGCAGTGCTCTGTATGGGCTTAACCTTGCTGTTAGAGATGTGTCTGTTCCGTAATTTTTTTTTGCCATTTTAAAAAAAGATTTAGTTAAACTGAAAGTTGTCGACTCCATCCGTTTGGCAAGAAGGTAACCCAGACTTTTCTCTGACAGAGTTAAAAAAAACAAACAAGCCTAATATATTTACGATTGAACTGATTGTAATTGATCTTCTGTTAGTTTAATGGGGTCTGATAACATCCAACTGTCTGATGACGAGAATGCTGGAATTCACCCAGTGTGTGTTTGATTAATTACATTAGTGTAACACAACAACATATAAGTGGCAAATCTCGCCAAATGATGGTCTAAATTAATTTAGCAGCCCCATCCAAGAGGTTTTTGAAACACGCAGTGTCACTTTGAACTTGTTCTTGAATGTAAAGCTTGAAGAAGCGTTTCTTGGATCCATATATAAATATATATATAAAGCAACATGTTCAGATTCTATATTTATTCCAACATTAGACTATTGCTATTGTTTTTACTTTAACTTAAATTTTACATTTATATTGTTCTTGTTTCGTCCTGTTTGTTTTTTGTGCATAAATAGTCTAATGTTCTGTATCAGTACATTGGCAGCAATGAATCACCGGAGACAAATTCCTTGCACGAATTACTTATACACAAAGATGATTCTGATTCCGATCCTGATTAAAATATATTTGTTTTAACAATCTGAAGTAAAGATCTGAAATGGTGATGCATGGTCTGTGTTTTCTGGGATACTGACCCTGTTAGCTCAACTGTCTCTACTTATACCACAATTTAGTGAGCACACAATAAATGATTCTCCTCCAATCACTGAAATCGAAATAATCAAATACAGTACATTTAATCAGAGATATTAAACTTGAGTCTTTTGTGCCACCATTGTGCAAACCCATTGTGCCCGTACCAGTTCTATTCAAATCAACTAGGGACTGATTGTGTACGGCGTGTACCAAGGAGCCTTTCACTTTAAGGTCCACTTTGTCTTTCACACGAGCACAAACGCAAAGCACGATGTCTTTCATTTTTAAACAGGTGACAGGGTGGCGGGGGTGTTTGCTGTAATAGCATCTTAAGTAAAACCCACAGATTAGGGGCGCCTGTCGCCCCTGCTTGAATTCCGTTCAAAGCCCAGGAACTCCAGTGAGCTCGGAGGATTTGTTTCTGCTGCATTCGATGCTGAAGTCCCCACGTCCTGCCAGTGAAGGTGGTTGATGTCTGGGCATCGTACCTGTGTTCCACCGCTGATTACAGTACGCCGGCTGGAAATTTCCGATCTGGGCTTTCATCATCATGGCCCGTGTTTATTTATTTTTTGTCTTTAAAGCTTAAGGCCAGAGGGACATGGAGAACGCAGGCAGAGGGTCCCCTGCTGCCCCATGACTGTGCATGCAGAGCAGAGTTTATACGTCTGGGGGCCGTGCAGGGTTTAAGTGCTCCGAATGCTGCTGGGATTCTCTCCCTGACCCTTTGTGTTGCATGTCAGGATCTGGCAGGGTCGTGCCACCCTTCAGTATGCTGGCTTCCCCGGCTTAGACAGGTCTAAGCTTTCCAAACATACAATGGTCTGCCTTCCGAATTGGGATTTTGCTAGGCTGCCTATCTGCCAAGAAAAACATCAGAGGTTGGAGCAATTGGACAATTGAGGTTACACAAAGCCTGAGCCACGTGCTACACATTATTCACTAAGTCTCGAGCCAACGGAGGAGCAAACGCATAAAACAGGGTTGAGACATTGAGTTGGGCTTTTCATCCGGCCATCAAATGCACAGTGTGTTTTAAGCACGTCAGATTGGAGAAATGATATCAGCTCAACGTGCTCAATGTCCACTTTGAAGACGGATCTGATTTGGCAGACCACGTGTTTTTTCCGTTTGACGGGCGAGTCGGAGGCGGGGCGCGCTGGATGTGGACACCCGCTAGAATGTTTGCCCACGGAGGTTATTCTGGATGGGGTCGCTCGAGGAACAGTCACGTCAGCCCCTCCTTTCATCTCTGGAAATCTCATCCTTCTCCACTCCTTGCCTGGCTAGATGAGGCAGCTCCCTGCCCAGTCTGCCAACCTAATGTAGGCATTGTTTGATCTGCACGTATCTCAGCCACATAGCACAATTTTAATGGCATGCAGAGGACCCCTGGGCAAAACCTACGGAACTGCGTAAATAGCAGAAGTTGATGAAAGAGAGTCCTTCAGTGTTTCGCCTCATGACATAGTACTTCTTCTGCCCTTCCAAAGTACCACGTTAGCTGCAAGCTCCACATCAACTCATTTCAGGAGCAGTGAGTCATGGGCGTTTTGGAGGATTCTGATGGATTCACAAACGCAGGCCTTTTGTATTTCCTGGCAGATCGCTGCAGAATTAAACACATGCAGTCGCTGCGCTTCCAGATATGTTAGTCTGGAATCCCCTCAGCTTTGGGGGATTTGAACGGAAAGTAGACTACTGACAGACAGACGCTGGTGGCCAATTTTACCAATAAGTGAGCCGGAGGTAGCTTACCCAAGCACGTGCGCCAACAACACCAGAATTAAGTACTTTAAATTTGGTTAAAGCGTTTCTCAGAGTCTGCTGGCTTTATTTCAGCTCTCCACCCTCTCTCCCCTTTCTCTCTGGCAGGTGATATTCGAGGCTGTGTCTGTGCAAGGCCATCCAGGGTTCATCGCGGTGGACGAAGTCCGAGTGCTGGCCCACCCATGCCGTGTGTAATCCGCCGTGACTCTGTGTGGCTTGTCTGTGTAGCGTCTGCTCCTATCCCACTGCTTGTGTCGCTGCGCAGACAGGGCCCTGTGTAAAGGGCAGAGAAGAGCAGAGGGCAGCATGCTGGGCAGAGGATTTGCCTTTGTCTCTGGGCTGGTGTTTTGAACTCGGAGTCCTTAGTTAGTGGAGCCCGGTCATTTCCACAATGCACTTCACAGAACTGAATTCGACAAACATCGCAATTGAAATGAATACGCATCGATTAATGAAACAAAGGAAAATAAAATGTAAAAATCCTCCGTTGAGACAATCAATGATGATCCTCTTACCTGCTCAGGAATAGTGAATAGGGGGTTATAGACCTATCCTAAGCTAAATGCCACAATGTTCTCGGAGCTCAAATATTTAAACTGCTGTCAGTCTGAGTACTTAAAGGCGAAATGGCGGTCTGTAGATCTACATTAAAGGGGTTCAATTAAAACGTAGTCTTTGTGTCGGTGTGTGGCTTTGGCAGGGAAAGCGCCGCATTTTCTCCGGCTCCAGAACGTGGAGGTGAACGTGGGGCAGAATGCCACCTTCCAGTGCATCGCTGGAGGGAAGTGGTCCCAGCACGACAAACTGTGGCTGCAGGTGAGTTAACGAGCCCTGGCCCCTGTGCGTTCACGTAACTCTCGTGTGATCTGTGGGAGAACGAGTTGCGGTTTCTTACAGCTTGGAAAGTGATGTGGTTTACCCTAGATTAGTGGGGTGACTGGGGCTGTCGGGTAGGGTTGGGAAACTCCGCTCTGATGGAATTCACTCCTAAGCAATTCCATTATAAATCAATTAAAACATTTTCAGAAGAACAGAAATGCATGGGGATGTCGTGATGAATCATGGTGTGGACCAACAGCGCTCGCTTTGATAGGGAGAAAATGCCTTCTGACGTAAGGGTTACTTGAGTTAATTTTAAGTGCAAATTGAATGTTTTGGAATAAAATAAGACAGAAGAAGAAAGCAGATCAAAAGATGAAGGCGTACACTTATATTACCAGTTTTTTTATACTGGTTACACTAATGGGTGCCCTAACATTGCCTAGCGCACCCCAAGCTTTTCAATCGTCAGATTGTCCTTCCGTAATGCGGGGGATGTGAACAGTTGGTTTGCAGTTGCAAAGTCACTGAGAGAAGTGTTCTAGTTTGCATCTGCAACAGTTAAAAAGGCAACAATAAAATCTTATAATTTAGGTTAACTAAATGCTGTGATTTTGTAAAGCCACAGGAGAAATCCTGTTTTTGTCTGTTGCGATTCAGTGTTCTTCTACAAAGAGCACCATCTGTTCATATGCCCTTCAATTCTTTTTATGCCATTTTTGCCACGAACAAAACAACTTTTGCTTCCAATAGTTTTACCTTAAAATGCGTGACCTTTTCAGCTGTGCCAAGAGGTCTTTTAACGAAACCCCAGGCATGTTTTCACGACCGTGACTAACTGCGCTTCGAAACTGCGTATCAGTCCGGTGTGAAAAGACTTAATGTTGTTCTGTGCACACACCATCAAGCTCGTTAAAATGACGTTGTGCCGCTGTTCACACGTTATGCTGCCTTTCTTTAATCGAAGAACCGGCACCGGGGCGAAATACGAGGGCAGCGGGGTAGGGGCGGATTTTACTGCCGGGGTGGCTCACGTGCGTGGCTAAGCGGGGGTCGCCCCGGCCCGTCTTTCTCCGCAGCAGTGGAACGGGAGGGATACGGCCCTGATGGTGACCAGGGTGGTGAACCACAGGCGCTTCTCAGCCACCGTCAGCGTGGCTGACACAGCGCAGAGGAGTGTCAGCAAGTACAGATGTGTCATCCGGTCCGACGGAGGATCAGGGGTGTCCAACTACGCGGAACTGATTGTGAAAGGTAAGGGAGGGTAGGGTAATAGTAGGTATTAACTATCAATCAGGCCCTGGCTGGCTGGGTTTCCATGGGGATCATTATCCACACTCAAACCCGTCATTATTTCAGCCAGCGTCAGCAGTGTGTGTTCTGTTCTCTTTATAAGAAGCACGAAATGTCTTGAAAAAAAATTATGCTGTTTAAAAGAGGGTTAAAAAAAATGTTTAGAACTGTAAAAAAAAAAAAAATGCCTCAGAGGGCTTCAGAGGTAATAAAGAAAGATGACATGTGGTAGATTGCGGTGTCCACATCTCAGCTGAGGCTGAGATTTACTATTCTTCCAGTAATTGTGTGGTTTTATTTCGTCCGTCTGTCTAAAGAGGAAGTGCCTGTTTGTATGCAACTCCTGTGAAGCACAAACATTTCTAAAATTGATATGAACTCCTAAATGTGCGTGAGCTGATGTTGATGTATGTAAGAAGGTACGGTTTCACTGTGCACTTCTGGACTGCAGAGCTTACTTCAGAATCTTAGATTACTGAGATCTATCAAAGGAGTGGGTTTCTATGACGACATAGGAATTCCCAAATGTGGTTTTTTGTTTGGTTGGTGTTTTCTTAAAAAACTAAAATTAACAAAAAATTCTCAGAATAAGTCAACAGTGGTGGTGTCAGTAAGTCTAACTTGTGTGGCGGTAAACGCACTTTTTTGGTATTTTATTTCCTATATATATATATATATATATATATATATATATACACACACACACACACACACACACACTGTTTGTTAAGTTTTACGGTGATCAGCACTGGTGTTGCAGTTAGTCATTATTAGGGGTTTCCGGAAAATTATTTTAAGAATGTTTCTAGAATCTAAGCCGAAGCAACCCTAGACCGTCCACGATTCACAAGTATGCATTTTGCATGTAAACTCTGCTCACTCCTCTCTTCGGTACACGAGCTGTCAGAGGTCAAAGTAAGCTGGGCCCAGGGATAATAAATGGGTCAAATGTTTTTGATTTAAAAATTCATTGGATGTATTGAGCGCTGAGAGCCGATGTTCTGGACGGCAGATGGTCGGGGCCTGCGTTGTCCTGTGAAGAATCTGTGAGGGGACTTCCTGATCTGCGTCGGGACGGTGACGCGTCGAAGCGGACGTGTTGCGTAACGTTTGGAAATGGACGAATCCATGGCACCTGTGCCTTCCAACCGCGCGCCCCTCCAGGTTCTCCTCTGGGTGTCAGCTTCTCCTCAGGGGCGGCAGAACTAGGCTCCTGGAAGGAAGGCAGCTCAGGTGTTAATAAACGTTACACACAGCATGGGGTCATGTGACACACAGCATGCGATCATGTGAGTGAGCCAGCACAGAATCTTCATAGAAAGGGAGGCCGTTGTGCGAACAGAAATGCAGTGGTGGGTATTTAAGTTTTCAGAATGAAACGCGAATTATTGGGCGATTAATTAATTTCTTTGGCCCACAAGAGATTCATGGTTACTTCATGGGTGTTCTGTAAGATTGGTGTTAATAAACTACTACCGTTAGTTAAATAATCAGTTCCTCCTTTTGCGGCAAAATAACAAGTAATGTCTAATTCTCATGTTGAGAGCAACGGTATCAGTGTTATTTTGTGCTCGAGTGACACGCGGCCCTTCCTGAACATAGCAGTAAGCGGTGGAGACCCGTCATTGGCGGGTAGCCTATGTCACAGGCATTACCTTCGCATCTTCGCATAAAAGTGCCATTCCGAAATATATGGATCTCTTAAGGTGCTAGAATAGCAGGGAATTGTAAGTATTGGAAGAGATTAAAATGCTGAGTTTTATAAATGGGCCGCTCACTGGTAGATCCCAGGGCCATTAATAACACCCGACTGTGGGCTGTAGTCAGGAAGTACTTGGATGGGGGTCGTCTCTCCGTATCGCCGCGTGTATAAAGAGATACGCTCTGTTGCCATCACTCCTTCGTACACACGTGTTTTGTGTGTGGGCGCGTGTGAAAGAAAACCCTTTCATATCAATTCAGGTATGGTGACACCAGGGGTATTAAATGCAATAAGTGAAGAGCAGCAGAAGTTGCCCCTGAAATCATTCGTTAATGTCTTGAATTACACTGTCATGCTTGCCGAGCTTTCTCATCTGTCGCCTGGTGTACACACCATTTGCAACCTGGAACTTTACTGCCTGGGGCCGATCAGAGTGCTTATATTTTAGGGATATTTTGAGTTTTTCTCTACCGAGAGCTTAGCTCCCACCCCCAGCTCTACTCCTGATACAGACGGAACCCAGGACTTGTTATATATGGTACCCCTTTCCCTGGCGGCGTTACTCTCCAGTGTGGAATGAGCGTCGTGTAAGCAGAAAAGCGGCGGTGTTAATGAGGGCTGGAGCCTGGCTCTCTCTCTCTCTCCGCCTATCTGCCGGACCGGCCCTGCCAGGTCCCACCCAGGACCGGCCTCTCCTCGTTGTTATGCTGGTCCTTGTCTCTTTCATCTGCGGAGGAATAAGAGAGAATAATTCAGCAGAGTTATGACTAATTCATTCACAGGTAGCGGGGCATGTCCAGGGCCGAGGGTTGGCAAAGAACTGAGATTAGTAACAATCCAGACAGCTCGCTCCTTCCAGTCTGAGGGCCCGTCCCTCAGAGTTGCGCCGATATCCTGCCTGTCTTCACGGAGCCGTGTGTGAAGGGAGGTGAAGGGCCAAAACTCAGCGGCCCGTCCCAGTCCGTCAGCGTCACTGCGCTGCCTGGGCCTGTCTGGAGCTGTCACGGAGAGCTTCATTTTCTTCTCAGAAACCTGCAAATGAAATTAAAGTTCAAATCAATTTCCCAAAACATAGAGGATATGATTTTCGTGCGGTAAATTGAGTTTGTTGATCCCCTTGCTAGGAGAGTAGCGTTTCAGTGGATTACGACTGGGCTTATTTGCATTTTTATGTCGAACTAATGGCCAGCATTATTTCTGGGAAAGGGATGGAGGTGGATAGCAAGGAATTGACAAGCAAATCTTGTCCTGGGATGTATCCACAATATCCAAGCTGTGAACTAAAAAACGGTTTGATCAGCACTTCTGATTCCCAAGCCTTCTACGCCAATAACAGCGCGATTTTTTTTTTTTATCACGTATTGCAAAAAACGCTTTCCTTCAACCAGAAAGACGCTGTTCCTTTTCTATTTCTATTTATATAAATACGATTCATCGTTGGTATTTACAATGACCAGGGAAAAACCTTCTGAAAGCTCTTTAAGGATGTCTGGTATATCCTAACTCGTATGTTTTCACTTGTATTCACTTCCAAAACAAGCCATATTAGCTGTTAAATATCAGTTTATCCGTTTTTTAAAAAAACACAAGGACATGACAGAAGTTTGTAAGTCAGTGCTATTGGCCTGCTCTCGGAATACCAACGATTCTTACTGTATTGAGTAGGGGTGCTTAACATTTGATATGGCTTCAGATCCGGTTTTGACATTTCAGTGAAACTAACATTAAATTGAGCAGTACAAGGATTACAACTGCCTTGCTGTTTGTTTGTTTGTTTTTTGTGTCTACAGGCAGTCTTTATGGTTGAAGCATGATTCGTATTCATGATATTCTAAGTCAACGGACTCTTTAGAATATCACTTTGATTATGAACGCATTCAACTGTTAACGAAGATGGAGTTGGGTGTGTCTGTGCTGTTAGGAACGTCACAGGGAATGTCCATGTGAGTTGGGGTAGAGTTGGTGAAATGTTGTCTGTTTATTAGCGTGGGGCACGTAAGGGGGTTGGACAGAGGGAAGTTCCCTATAGGTCACTGTGGGAACACAGCGTGGTTGGGTGTTTACCTGTGTGTCCATGTGCGTA
>JAOYSI010003150.1:0-15402 GCA_025775065.1 Hiodon alosoides
CACCCTCACTAAAAGTGCATGGGTAATGACACCCTCACTAAATGTGTGTGGGTAATGACACCCTCACTAAAAGTGCACGGGTAATGACACCCTCACTAAATGTGTGTGGGTCATGCAGGAAGTCGTGGTGGAGATGGAAATGGCTGGGGTGGCCACATAAAGGATCACATGGGCAGTGTGGTGCCTTCCTGTGATGAAACACTTAGCTTTCAAAACCCCATGAGTGTACCTTGGATGGGAAAGGGGCTTTTTTTGCAACCATCGTGCATTGCCCCACAAGGAAAGGCTCGGTTGTGTCCAATTTACACATTGGGTTATTTACGCCATTTTATTCATGCTGCTTTGAAAAGATTCTGATACAGGTATCTAATCTACTTACGAACCGATGTCACAGGTAGAACACATGCAAGATCCGAAAATGGATTTACTCTAAGCAGGTATTGAAAGCGTAGGACAGACTGTTGGACTCCTTCCTAAGAATTCCTAAGAATAGCTCAAACAGAGCCTGTATTGAATTTTGAAACATTTGGGTTCGGAGCTCCATTGTTACCAGAAAACAAACTGTGGGTAGAGAGTTGAACAAGAAAAAGACATTCATTAGAAGTTTGACATATTGTGGAGGGGAGGGGGGTCTAAATGAGGATGTAAATATTAATGACTAGGAAGATCATTTAGTCCTAAATTAGTCTAATTTAAGCTTCACCTGAAAATTTCCCATGAAAAGCATCACCTGAAAGTTATCATCACTTTTCTTTCCATGTAACCACAGGAATAAGGGACACTCTTGTACCCATTAAGTAAACAGTGTGGCAATATTACCATGGTAGGGGCGCGAGAATAAGGGAGTCAGCCAGGACAATGGATTGCCGGTGGCCTCGAGGGTGGACAGATTTTTGTACAATTCTTTTATTTTCCATGGCTCAGCAGATCCGAGGCAATTTGTTTTTGGTCCAAAGCAAGACCAAACTCGCTATACCTGCAGGGAAAAGCAAACATTATGTAGACAGGGTAAACAGACGTCAAACAACAACCTTCAGCCGGGGGCAAACCAATCTGAGCTCAGGGGGGTGACTGTTGGACCGGTGGTTGCTGGGATTAGGAGGACCAGTGGGGCGTACAAGGAGTAAACTAGCCCCTTATTGATGCCTCGATACCTCGACACAGATGGAAACCCCTGAGACCCATCAGTGAAATTCTCTCTTGCTTGCCACAGTTATCACTGTGACCCATCCCCAACTATTGAAACATGAAAATGAAAGAAGTCCACGGTATGTTATGAAAGCTGCAGCAATTTGTGCTTACGCCCAAAAAGAAAGTAATTTTTTTTTTAAAGAGATAATTTTTATGGCTGACAGAATGGCGTAGCGTCCACTCACGTGAGGCTAACCGTATTAAACAACAGACAATCACATTACAGCGAGTACGTATACACTGAGTGCTAGCTACATATGCAAACAATATCTGTGTTTTTTTTTTGTTTTTTTTTTGCGTTTGGCAAGTTTACAATGACATTGTCGTTTTAGAAAAGGGCTAAGGGAAACGGCCATTGAAATTAGAGGGATCAGAACCGACAATTCATTCTCGATTCCGTCTGCTTGGCAAGACGTCGTCGTGCAGAGCCAATCTTGAGCCGGCATTTGACTCAGTGTTTCGCTTGCTCGACTAGATTGCCAAAAAAAAGAGAAGTGCCTTTCTCAAGGGCAGAAAAGCAAAGTCCCCTCCCTGGGACGGAACTTGTCAACTGCTCCATAGCCACTGCCTACTCTGGCCCTATGCAATGCCATGCTGTGAGGATCAGTCAGGAGTGTGGCTGTTGGGGAGAAAGATGACGGCTGGGTCAGCAGCCCCTTCCTCTGACAAGCCCCAGTGGTCGAACTCATCTCCCTGGCCATGCCCACAGCGGGCCTGTCCGACTCTGCTGCTGCCTGGTCAGAACCGGAACGGAAGAGGTGACATCTCCTGCATGGAGCGGGTGGGGACAGAGTGTAGGGGTGGGGGCGGGGGATCACAAACAGCACAGTCATTGTCAGAGCTGAGAGCCAGGGACAAAAAGGGAGGACAGAGAGTACGGAATGGTGTGATGTCTCCAAACCAGTTTTTAATCTTTTCTTTTCCTTTTTTTTTTCTCAGCTGGGAAAAGGAATGTAATCTGAAACCAGTTTTAAATAATGGGGGAATGAAGATGAACAACAGGGATAGAGAATAACTGGCAATGATCCTTTTTGCATTCTAATGAACATCATTGTAATTGTGCAGTTTTGAGCAAAATGAGGTGGTAAATAAGAAAATATAACGAAAAACTGAATATAATACCAAGAAAATATGAAAAACAATGATACTGAGAATATGCACTTGCTATTTTATCTGTATTTTATATATGGAATCTAAAATGTAAACCCATTTACAACCTAGCCGGACCCAAAAAAAGCAAACAGGGGCGTTAGCGTTGCTCCTCTGTTTGATTGGCTGAGATTGAACTGCACCTCTGGCACCTGGCCAATAGAACCAGTGTAGGACAGACCATTGTATGGTTTTGAATTTGGAATGCACAAACAAGATACTCTTATTATAGAGCAGATTGAAAGGAAAGCGTGTACCCCTCCAAATTATGGAGGCGTCAGCATTTAATGACAAATCGTATGTCTTGACCTGGGTCATGAAATCCCTCAAAGTTATTTAATCAACAGCCAAAAGTTTTTAATTTTCCAAGTTCTTGCATAGTCATCAACTTAACCGGCAGTGGCCAGATCTCTGTCAGTTATTTTCCAATCATACGGGGCAGTAATTAAGCATTTCAGTTAAAATGCAGTCATTCGAGCTGATGTCACGAGCTTTTTGTATTTCACAATGTCAACTCCCGGGTCCTCTCTTCTTTAGGGGGTGAAGAAGCCTTTCTCTGAAGTCATCAAGGCCAACATCGGAGATGCCCATGCCATGGGCCAACAGCCAATCACCTTCTTCCGACAGGTTGGCCACCCATCTTAGTTCTTCACGCAGTTGCCTATGACTTGCGCTCCGTGTTTTAATATGAAACGTCCTTTCACTTCAAGGTTTTAGCACTATGCTCCTACCCGGAACTTCTGAAGGACTCTAAGTTTCCAGAGGACGCAAAAAGCCGAGCGCAGCGTATCCTTCAGTTCTGCGGAGGGGGCAGTATTGGTGAGAGAATTACGCTGCTCTTTTGAATCTCCATTGACATTGTCCCTTCACAATTCACAAGGTGTGCATTCTGACATTGTTATGCACGTAAGAAGGCACAGAGCAATTCCTCATGTTGCAAAGCCATGGGTTGTCTTTTACCTTCTTCTTTTTGTCCTGGAGGTGTAAGCAGACTGGTTAATGTGTAGCGTTAATGTGCGTCATCTCTCAGGGGCGTATAGTGCCAGCCAGGGCATCGAGTGTGTGCGTCAGGATGTGGCTCGCTACATCGAGAGACGGGACGGCGGCATGCCCTGCGACCCCGACAACGTCTTCCTTTCCACTGGGGCCAGCGACGCCATTGTGGTACTCATTAACTGTCACTAACTATGGGGCCATCTGTCCTCTGTGTCCGTAGCTCCGTGGTTACTGTAACGTGTGTGCTCGCATGAGTCACTGTAGAGGGGCCGTGTGTGTGTGCCCTGTCTGTCTGTCTCTCCGACTGCCTTCCAATAGGTTAGCTTGTACAGTTGCGGTGCAGAATGTGAAACGCATCTGGAAATAGACGTATACATGTAGGGTTTTATTCTTTTGCTTGCCTTCCTTTCTCTGGCCTACATCCTCCCAGTATCTCTGTCCGACTCCGATTTTCCTCCCCTACTCCTCCGCAGTCGGTGCTGAAGCTGCTGGTGTGCGGTGAAGCCGAGACCCAGACCGGGGTAATGATCCCCATCCCGCAGTACCCGCTGTACTCGGCCGCCCTGGCGGAGCTGGGGGCCGCACAGGTCAACTACTACCTGGACGAGGAGCGCTGCTGGAGCCTGGACGTGGGAGAGCTGCGGCGCGCCCTGGGGGCGGCGCGGCAGTACTGCAACCCCCGGGTTCTGTGCATTATCAACCCCGGCAACCCCACCGGTACCCCACCTGTCGCTTTAACGCTCGCCCACTCACTGATCCCACATCCGTCACTGAGTCCATCCCACCACTGTCATGGCAGTAGGGTTGACGTAACAGCTAAAGGGCCAGACTTTTGACCAGGGGCTCGGCTGACTGAGTGACCTCACCTGGCACACATCACCCAACATGATCCGCACCTACCACACTAGCACTTTAGACGATTGAAGGTGCACAGCATCTAATTTGGGTCTAATTCGGATCCTTACTACTGGTACCTCCCCGTACGTGTGACTCACCACTCATGGAGTGGTTGAAATGAGTGTCATATGTTCTTGAGCGTTCCTATCACTGCCTACACATCCCTCACTTGCTCATCTGCTCCCTCTTCATGCTCTGTGATAGGTCAGGTCCAGAGCAGGAAGTGCATTGAGGATGTGATCCGATTCGCCGCCGAGGAGCGACTCTTCTTGATGGCCGATGAGGTAAGCTGTCGCAGATTGACATCACCTTTCCATTCCTCCCCCTGTCACTCCACCATCTCTCTCCCAGCCCACCACCCTCTGACTCCCACCAGGTGTACCAGGACAACGTGTACGCTGACGGCTGTGAGTTCCACTCCTTCAGGAAGGTGCTGTATGAGATGGGGCCGGAGTACTCAAACACGGTGGAGCTGGCCTCCTTCCACTCCACCTCCAAGTGCTACATGGGAGAGTGAGTTCACTTAAAGCGCCATGCTCCGTACACACACCAGAATACAGAGCGAGGGCGATCCCCACCACCTTACAGTTCACCTTCTGCTACCGATTATTGTGAGGACCATTGGACTGTCTTGAAAACCCCCTCCGACTGTATGTCTCTATGCCCCGCCCTACAGATGTGGCTTCCGGGGGGGCTACATGGAGGTGATCAACATGGACACAGATGTGAAGGCCCAACTCAGCAAGCTGGTTTCTGTTCGGCTGTGCCCCCCGGTCCCGGGACAGGCGCTGTTGGATGTGGTTGTGAACCCGCCCCAGCCTGGCGAGCCCTCCTACCATAACTTCATCAAGGTCTTTCTACAAACGGCTGTGGGGTCGTTTTATTTAAGTAACAAGACTGTATTTAACTCAACACCATGGAAGCTTCTCAGCATCCTAAATGGCAATGCACGTGTGCCTGATATCTTATTCTCATAGTTGAATACCTTGTATAATGTTCCCCCACCTGTTTAGGAGCGCACTGCCACGCTCGGTTCCCTGGCGGAAAAGGCCAAGCTGACAGAGCAGATCCTAAACACGGTTCCTGGGATTACCTGCAACCCCGTGCAGGGGGCCATGTACTCCTTCCCAAATATCAGCATCCCGGAGCGGGCCATCCAGGAGGCCAAGGTCAGCCCCCACCACTCAGAATTAACGCCTGTATAGAGTGGATTCCTGGGATGTATAGTATATGATCAACGGCTTAATGTCAGCAGCCATACTGAATATGACTGATTCTGATTCATTGTTAAAATGACACTGTCACAGAGTGGGTCTCTGCTCCACGACAGTGTCACCGAGGTGCAGACCACCAGAGTGTCACCACAGCTCAGACACTGCGTTAAATTCAGCTCTCAGAGCCGAGCTAACTCTGTCGAACAAACTGCACGCTTGTGATTACCTAATGAAAGAGCCAATTAAAGAAACAAATCCAGGAATAAAGTCAATGTATTTGCCTGAATATGCTTGCCTTTCGCCTACTGAAGAAGCTCAGAAAGATCCAGTGATTTGACGTGTGGTTGTGCAGCGCCCCCTATCTTCAGTTGTCTGTTCCACTCCACAGGAGAAGGGCCAGAGCCCTGACATGTTCTACTGCATGCAGCTGCTGGAGGAAACGGGGATCTGCCTGGTCCCGGGCAGTGGTTTCGGGCAGAGAGACGGGACCTACCACTTCAGGTGCCACGTCGTGTCACAGTCCTTCATGGTTTCTTTTACTACACCTCACGCTAGTGTCGTCTTGAACCGTATCTTTATTTTCATACAAATTTCATTCAGACATTTCCTCAAGAATTATTCATTTAATTCTAGTAGAAATCTAGTACTTAGTGCTTTTACCATTACTGGGGTGGTCCGGTGGTTTTATCAGCCTTGACTGAACGTCTCAAAAGCTTGGCATGGTTCACCCTCTGCATTGAAGTTGTGAAGTTAGTCTGGAGTCGGTCTGCACTGTAAACGACATGAACTCTGCAGGTGTATCACACCTGATGAAAACCGTGTCACACTGTGACGCCCTGGATCTCGCCCTCTCTTGTCCAGGATGACCATCCTGCCGCCCACCGAAAAGCTGAAGCTACTCCTACAGAAGCTGAAGGAGTTCCACCTGCGCTTTACTCAGAAGTACTCCCCCTAGCTACTCAGGGAGGGACAACACCAATCACCGCACATTAGAAACACTGGAAACCTGATCAAAGTATGTTACAAACGCAGGAGAGACAATCTCTGCATGTTAGAAACCCAAACAGACTGATCTTTGTATGTTAGAATCCCAGACAGACTGTTCTCTGTATGTCAGTAACAGTCAAAGCAGTACCGGTTCAAGCCAGTTCTTCACCATGTGCCTTCTGACTGTAGCACTTTGCCGTGCCTTTCGCCCGATGGCACATTCTTGCTGTACATGATTTTTAAAGGTTTCAAGTGTTTGTCGTTTTACTGTCAATGCAATCCCGAGATCATCGCTGGTTTTTAAGATTGCTCCACAAGACATCCACCGGAGATATTTCTAAATGCTGTTCATCATCTGGAAGACTATGCTGGCAGCAATGTGTGTGCGTGTATATCTACATGTGTGCATGCATGGGTCTGGGGGGAGTTCAACCCCCAAAACAAACACAGATGCACACAAATCTGACCTGTTGGTCAGTTCTGCTGATACCGACTGGAGAACCCCATGCAGGTGCTCAAATGAAGACTGAAGCAATACACCTTTGAAATCCTACCTAGCCTCAAACCGACCCCAAAACTGTAGCGCGCTGAGGACTAGACAGTGCCTTCGCTTCAGCCCTGGAGTGTAACAGATTAGTAATGCAGCATCCCTTTGACTGCCCATATCTCTGCAGTGTCACACAACAACTCGAAAGAAAAAGGCTGGACCCTAATATTTGCAGTTTTAACTTTTTGGCACTTTTGCACAGAGCCCTTATAACAAATTTCTCTAACAGCAATATTAAAATTGATACTCTTGAAATGCAGCCGAAACATAGCTCCATTTAAGGTAGACTTTATTTTAGCATAATAAATAATTACATTTTAAAAATGGTCCATGCTTCCTCTGTTTCAACAATGCAACACCCTCATCTATTGAGAATATTTTATATTCGGTTGCTTTACCCAGGGCCAGACACAGGAAGATTTCTGTGTTTTTTTTTTTTTTTACCATGACAGAAAGGAGAGCGTCCTGCCATCATGCAGCAGCAAATCACATTGTATGTGTGTCTGGGTTTAGAAACACATTTTCAGTCCCGTTTTAAACATCACATGGGTGGCTCCCACTATCACTGTGCGCATTCCACAAATTCAAAACATTTGTAAATTCAGCGATACAGAGACAAGACTGTATTCATTAGGTCATGTAGGTGGAACCAACACAGGGACAGATCAATCAGGGTTTAAATGCTTAACTTACATGCCTGGATTTCACCATAAAAACAGGATTGAGAAGTTTTATGCAAAAGTGAAAAATTGCAATATAGACACAAGTCGCATTGTCTTCGGGGACTCATTTTCTTCTGAATTGCATTCGCCAACGATAGCTATTAATTGGCTTGGTTCATGGCTTTAGGTGAAATAGTCCTTTATAACAGCCATGAGTATGAAGGGTTGTGGAAGCTGTATTTTCTTATGTTCAAAGACCCCTGAGGTAAATTAGCTAAACCAGCCTAGACAGCCGGACCAATGGGGCAATTTCACAACAATCGGAAATACGTCATTGGTGGATAAAGCTACAGTTACAGGTAACACGATTTCTATGCGGAGGAAAAATAAAGATATTTCACCGTTTCAGTCTTCACCCTGCTGAAAATTAGTTTTGAGGATGTTAGCCAAAGTGGTGCTACAGAATCAAGGCTTTGGAAGGGCTATAAAAATGTTTTAAAAAGAAGCTTATTCAGGGTTATCAAGGTAAGTTGACAACTAGCAGGGTTCCTACGCAGTATGGAAATATTTCCAAAATGGAAACATTTAGCAATTATGTATGGAAAAATATGTTTCCAGACTACTGCCCCCATTCTGTTTCCTAAAATATAAAATTGAGAATTCCTAAAAATAAATTTATCATACAAGCAGTGTTTTTTTCCCATGCCGTTTGGAGCAGTCAGCCAGTACAGAGAAAAGTTTGATGCTAGACTGGATCTGCGGGAGGGACGGTCTGCTGTGATTGGTTGTTTCATTGTTAGGCAGCAGTTGCAATCACAGTACAGCCCAACCAAGAACTATGGTGTAGTACTAAACACCTGGAACATGTCCAACTTTCTGCATTGGAGTGTGGACTGAACGGCCATAATGGGTAAATTCAAGTTTTCCGAGGGCTGGTTTGACAAGGGCCTGGTTGGCTAAGGATTCTAAACAGGAAAAATAAGCTAGATGCAAACTTTTGTGTCAAATCTTTCCAACATTCCAACATGGGGGAGGCGGCAATTGTAAGCCATATGCAAGGGCAAAACCCAACGTGAGACCAAGACTGACCACAACAAGTAATGAACCCAGAAAACGGAACAAAGAAACAGATGGAATTACAGGATGAGGTAGACCAACTCAAGAAGAGAAGAAAGTTTCAGACTAACATAAATGCACTTCTGACATCTGCAGATGAACGTGCAGTTGAAGCAGAACCCACTGAGATCTGTGCTTGCAAAATCAAATGCCCTTAGAAAAGCTGCAACAGATAAAGAAGCTAAGTAAAAGCTAATGAAATATGACAAAGACATTGAAAAGAAAATCAATGAAATAAAAAAAATCTAAAAGTTGAAGGTGTAGCTTATCCATGTGTAGCACACCGACGTTCGTGGCTCGCTAAGTTTAAATTTTTACATGTTGTGCAATTTTTATTCATTAAATCAACCTCACACAGAAGGAACATACAATTGCTGGGATCACAGGAACTATGCAACAAACCTACCATATTATTTTATAACAAATTTCATGATATTTCCCGGAAGCAACAAACCCGGAAGTGTGAAATTGGCCCATGGTTGTTGAAACAAATTCCGTTCGGCACACGCGATGCATTTTGGGATTGTTTTAGCTAGCCTCATTAATTCAAAAAGCCAGAAATCGAAAATATTTTGGGTTCCTTCTCCCTGGTTGTCGACTTCTGGATTAACGCATCCTCGCAATAGTTTAATTGCATTATATTTATATATTTGCAATGGTTAATTTCTTCCTGCTGTTTTAAGTATTCTTGTTTTTTAAACTGATCTTGAGCTAGCTAGCAACTACTGCTCCCCGTTTCTACCATCTACAATCGGTAAGCAATGGGTCTCATTAACTAGTGGTGAATGTGGACAGACTAATATACTGTAAGACGCGTGTCCTTATTATATTAGTTAAAATGATATGGCTTAAGATATTTTGCATTTCACGTACTCAGTTTTGCAGTCGGAAAAGATGACCCTTTAGCAAGCTAGCCCCTTGTGCGTTTTGTTTCTGCAAGATGTTAAAATTTCCGAAAATATATCCGGAATTCGATATTTCAAAAACTAGTTATTTGCTAAGTTTACATGGTGTCCCATAGACTAGCAATGTCGTATATTTTAACATTGAATTACGATCAAGGCAGCTCGACCCAAACGTGTGATTTCTAGTTTGTTGTTCAGAAACCACCACTTATTCGGACAGTGGGTCACAATCAGCATTCATCATTAACACCTGATCATGTGTTTATTAGCATCACCTTCCCGCAGTAAAATCGTAAGCAGGTTGTAGCAGACGTCACAGCCCAAGAATCTCTAACACTCTTTGGCCAGGTTTTTCACTTTTTAAATATTTTTCAATGGCCTCATTATGGTTTGTTGAAACGGTATTTTGTCCCGGTCTGCTTTCAGCCTGGTTCTGTAGCGTCTCTTTTTGTTTTACTCTTTATATTTATGTACTGGTTAGGCTAAGTAAAAGTGTGTGAAGTGTTAAATAAAGTAACTGTTTAACTGTACTTGTTGGGTTTTAACTGAGCTTATTTTTCCAGAAAGCCTAATTCAGCTTTGTAGTGGAGTTTGGGCCCAAGAGTCCAGTATCCATGTACCCTGTGTTAAAACCTTCTTTCTCCCCTTCTCTCTCAGTGATGGGTGAGGTCGAGCTCTCCTGTGTTGCCTATGTGAAGATGTACCTGCACGCTTGCTCCTTTCCACACTGCAGTGTGAACGGGCTGCTGCTGTCCTCCAGCCCAGCAGGGGGTGATGTTTGCGTTACAGACTGTGTGCCTCTGCTCCATTCACACCTACCGCTGGCCCCTATAACACAGCTTGCCCTAACACAGGTACATACATCTTTGGAAAGGGGGGGTCAACGGCACTGAATGATACTATTGGGTTATAGGTTCACATTTGAAGACGGACAACTTTTCCGACAGATTAAATAGGCTTATTCGCCAGGTTTGCCCAAAAGTGTACATATTTACTTATTTCTACCCAGAGTTTGACCAAGCGTATGTTTACTTTGATCCAGGTAGACGTGTGGTGCACACAGACACAGCAGAGGATTGTGGGATACTACCAGGCCAATGCCAGTGTGTCGGACTGCAGGTATCTTTCCTATTTAAAGAATCCTCAATGGTCTGTAGGGGTGGCCTAAATTTCAGTATTTTTACTGTAATTTTAGGCGAAATGAGATGCTATAGTGGTATTTGTAAATTTGAGGCTTGTGAAGGCCTCAGGGCATGTCAGTTGTGGGTGTCGGATGTTGCGGTTGGTCTGTGTGTGGCTATGCGTTAACCTTCCCATTTGTATCTCTCTCTCTCTCTCTCAGCCCCACTCCCTGTGCGCTGAAGATAGCGGATAAGATAGCAGAGCAGTGTAGCAACGCCGTGCTGCTGATGGTGAGTTTTAATTTCACCCTGAACTTAATGTAGTAAGAGATCACATCGCTCGCGGAACAGGCCGGGCATCAGGAAGGTGTCCGCTGTTCTGCGTAAGTAAACCCAGGGTTGACCGGTCGTCGAGCGCGGTGAACGTTGTGAATCTGATGAAAGTGTTGTGCCTTCAGATGGACAGCGCCAAGATGTCGGTGGAGTGCCGAGTTCCCCCCATTGTGATGTATGAGCGCAGAGATTCCCGGTGGTCCCTCAAAGACAAGCAGATGTGAGTACCAGCTCCGGGTTTCTGTTAACTTTGGGGGGGGGTGGAGGGGGGAGCGATTTTGGGGTTTTCTGTATTATTATTATAGTGTCAGTTCAAACGTGCTATATTGGCTCTCATTCTCACTGCACTTTGTTTAATGTGGTGTTCAGTTGGTAAGATTCTGTTACTCTCATCTCTCTCTCTCTCTCTCAATGCACTATGGATTTACCAAATGTTTTGCAGATCATAATGTTCTAGCAGTACGTATTAATTGTACTTACCCCTTTCCCTCAGGATAATGTTGCGTCAGTGGGAGGAGACTCGTTCAATAGCCAACCAATTACTGGACTCCCGGGATCACACATCGCTGGTGGATTTTGACAGCCACCTGGATGACATAACAAAGGACTGGACCAATCAGAAACTAAATGCCAAGATTGCTGAGCTTGCCTCGACTGCCAATGGCAAAGTCTGATTCAATGTTATTAAGCTAGTTAATGTCTGAAATGTGTTGGAGGGGGAGAATTTTTAAGTACTGTTCTGTTTTTGTATTAAAAATACTCAGCGCGACTCCTGCATTCACCTTGATGTATACACTTAGATTATAATTGTTTCTGTCAGGTAGTTTTTAGAAGTTTAAAATTTCATGGATGATGGAAAGGTCGTCGTGGGGGAGAGTCTCAAACTCAAGTACTTGCAGGCCTTATGTTGGACTTGTTTTTTAACCCCCCCTATTCATGTTGGATTTACAACTGAAAACTCCAGGTGGGAGTTTGATTTAAAGCAAACAATGTGGTGATGACCTTAGTAAAACAATGGACAGTTGTGACATCAAGAGAACCAGCCGGATCCTGCCGGGACGGATGCCCTGGACCTGTAGTGCGTGTGGCTGTTCTGCGGCCGCAGTCCCTTGTCTACGGTCACGGGTCGGATTGTAAGGGACCTCGCCTGCTGTCTCGCTTACTCAACACTAACGCCAGTGCTTCAAAGTGTTCCCATTTTGCCCGCACTTCCTTCTTTGAATGCCCATTTCTGTGCGACTTGCGAGCAATAAAATAGAATGGAATAAATAACTGCTAGTGTTTACTAATGAACAGTTTTGCCTGGTTTTTCTGTCCACGTGTTCTTGGTCCTTTGCGCGTTCTGTGGTCCTCGGTGGGACCAGGATTTCGAACCGCAGTTTTAAGGATACCGCCTCTCCGTCCTGCCCAGGAAGTGAAGAGGGTAGCCACCTCTTACACCACCCTGCATAACTGAGTAAAAGTGTAGTCTATTTGCAGTTTATGCTTAATCTGCAGAAAACCAACATAATGCTGTTTCACCCGGAGCATAAGGGAGCAATGGGGTTCAAACGATTTGTTTCCATCTCTGAGGAAGTTAATTAAATAAAGCAATTGAAAAGATATCCTTGATCAAAAATGCATGTAAAAACTGGAACTATTTCAGGTTTTTTTTTTATCCTATAAAAGCAGCCACCCTATAAATTTATGTAATGCAAAGTATTTTAATTGCTTTCTCCAACATTAAATTTGTGTTAGGTGATTCGTAGTTTCCAACTCTATCCAATGTATGTGATCTGAGAATATATCACATCAAAGGCAGAAGCAAACAAAAATAGGTGTGTAATGCAAACGCTGGCCACCAGAGTGTACACTTGTTACAGTTGATTGAGGGGTTGCATGTTGTAGTAGATAATACAGGCTCACTTTTAAAACGTAGTGATTAAATAGTATTCTTTAAAAAATTTTTTACTTGCACAAGACTCATGAGTCTTAATCCATGTAAGAGTTGCTGGTTAATGGGAGACCGTATATTTATGTCAACCCTTTATTATCTAAACCGTTCTGATATACCTGGTACAAGTGCATTGCCCTGTGTTTCTTGATTGACGTGGTAAATTAAAGACTGGTCTCTGGGATCAGACACACACACACACACACACATACTCACACCACCTACTCACACACACGCACACACATACACACACACACACACACATACTCTCTCTCTCTGACACACACGCACACACACACACCCCTCTTCCCTGGGATCAGGCTCACCACTCACACACGTTAATAAGCAGGGCTAAAAATCAGCCTTCACTGCTGCTGTCAGACCTAGCATGTCACACCACCAGAGATGCAAGGAAAAGTTTTGATTAGCTCTTCAACAGTTTCGGACATTTCTTTGCAGTGCAATGAGTTCAGGTCAGTGGCACTCTTTAAAATGCCTGCGTTTCAGTATTACTCTGTAATACTCTGTAATACTCTGTAATACTCCGTAATACCGAAACACAGTTCATTATTATAATCTCTAAAATAAGCTGAAATGCTGGTTTCAGAGTATCGGCTAAGCCACACTAACTCCTAACACCCAGGGAAGAATCTGTTCGGTGTCTTTATTGACACTAATGCCGCCGTTTCTGTAAAGCGCGGCAGTCATTTACACCCGCTCAATTCCCTTTAAACAGGCTCCTGCGGGCGCTGGGGGACAAAAGCGCTACAGGTGGTATTTCCACTTCCAGTGCCCGTCTATCGTTTCCAAATTGGCCTGAATTGGGTTCCCCCTCTGGTGGGCTGCCTCCACGGCGCCTGCCAGCTCTGATTAACCTCAGCAAAGCAGAATTCTCCCCTTTAAATTTATTGCCTCTTGGTATCACTGTCTCATTACCAGCAAGCAAAGGCAGCCGAAAGGATTTGCTGTTGTGCTCCGCCCAGACTGAAAATGTCTTGTGCGTTTCACGGGAGACGTGACTTGTCCCTGATTTCACACGGGATCCTCTCGCGCCCCGTTTCCTGCAGATGTCAGGGGACACAGTCTGTTAGGCGTCGCTGCCATCTGAACGTGTGTC
Source organism: Hiodon alosoides (assembly GCA_025775065.1). Classification (NCBI taxonomy): domain Eukaryota; kingdom Metazoa; phylum Chordata; class Actinopteri; order Hiodontiformes; family Hiodontidae; genus Hiodon; species Hiodon alosoides. The sequence goes on from JAOYSI010003150.1 coordinate 14,169, forward strand.
TTTGTCAAGTTTAAACACACGTTTCCTGTTGTTGTGTCAGGTGATCTGATGCGTCTCTGTGGTAGTAGCAGCATGAAGTTCTCTATGGAATCAAACACGCATTGAGAGCCAAGTTTCTTTGTCTCCATCTGTCTCCACATCCGAGCCTCTGGCGCTCCTTAAATGGGGTCTACTTCTCTTTCCACATCTTCAGCCGTTATCGCAGAACTGAAGGTGCTGAACATCTTCCAAGACCTGCAAGACAACCTGCCCCACCAGATCAGTAGCTTGCAGAAACTCAAACCTGGATCTGGGTCTCGCAGATGGGTTTGAGCGGACAGGTCAGCGTGGTTCTTCATTACCATCTAGTATCTTCTCTTATTCTCCAGGCAGATGGGGTCGCCCGGGCTTCAAAACCCTCCCCACTCAGACAGACCTGGAGGGCCACAACCTCGGATCGAATGGAATCCGTTCATCTGGCGACTTCCGCCGGCCTTCACAGGGCAAGTGAGCTGACTCAACCGCAACAACATGCCAGAGAAAACAACAAAGGCTTTTCCGGTTGAGATGCTGGGCTGTGTTTGCCAGGAATCCGACGGGGCTCCCCATGTCATCCCCTTCTCGAAAAACGCACCCTTGCCCCGTCGGAGCGTTTACACCCACCAATCAGCCGGTCCATTGTCCTCCTCTCTTTACCCGTAATTTCTCCCTCTCTGCCCGGCGATGACTTCAGTTTAAAGAGCCTGGATCAGACAGCCGGCCCTGTCTGTGTCACATCTACACTGCAATCTAAGTGAAAGAGAGAGCCGGAGCTGTATTTAGCGACCACTTACTCCCGTCAGGCTTAATAACCTGGAAGTGGCTCCAGGCTAATTGTGGAGATGGAGAGTGTGAGGCAACGTGGCCAGCCGTTGTTGTGGAAAAGACGTGCTTTCTCCTGATTTCAAGTGTTGTGATGCCACCCTGTTTAGCGTTACAGACAACGTCCCTGAAGAAAGACAAAAGTACCGTGGGCATCGTGGAAAAACCTTGAATCCTCAAAACGTCAACTTTTCAGGAATAGCAATCAAGGACGGCGTTCCACCTGTGTAAAAAAAAAAACCGAAATGCCAAAAATTGAGACTTTTCCAAGATATCAACAATATATTAAGACAAGATTATGTCTGAATAGAACATGGAAAATAGACAATATTGCAAATATAGAAAATATATGTATATCACATATATAAATATGTAAAATATGTTTCATATTTAT
>JAOYSI010003152.1:0-10867 GCA_025775065.1 Hiodon alosoides
GTGTATCCACACACCCCCCCCACTCACTGGTTTGCCTGAAGTGCTGCAGCGTGACATCGTCCACCGGGAAGAAGCTGACTGTGGCGTTGTACTCTGGGCACATGTTGGCGATGGTGGTTCTGTCTGGCACTGACAACTGCGAGACTCCCGGGCCCAAGAACTCCACAAATCTCCCCCCAATGCTGGCCTGGCGGAGGAGCTGAAAAAGGAAAAACAGCCGTTGGGCGGGTCAGGCTGGGCGCGAGGTTAGGTCAGACGCGAGGGCGCTGGAGGAGAACGGCGCCTGTACCTTGGTGATGCCAAGCACAATGTCGATGGATGTGGCCAGGGTGTTGACAGAGCCGACCAGCTTACAGCCCAAAACCTGGGGCAACGTCAGGGAGACCGGCTGGCCCAGCATGACAGCCTCCGACTCGATACCGCCAACGCCTGAGACAACACAACAACACAGCCATCAGAACCTGTGTGGCACAGGAAATAACTGCAGACCAGGAAGGGTTTGTTTGTGACGATAAAGTTACTACAGCAGGCGCCACTTGTTACTCAGATGGGACAGGACAGAACCTGGAAGGCTCTATTTGTTACTCAGATGGGACAGGGCTGAACCCATTAGGCTCTACTTGTTACTCAGATGGGACAGGACAGAACCTGGAAGGCTCTATTTGTTACTCAGATTGGACACTCAATGGCTGAACCCATTAGGCTCTATTTGTTACTCAGATGGGACAGGGCTGAACCCATTAGGCTGTACTTGTTACTCAGATGGGACAGGACAGAACCTGACGGGTGGCTGACTAACGGCCCTCTCCGTTCCTCACCCCAGCCCAGGACGCCGAGGCCGTTGACCATGGTGGTGTGGGAGTCAGTGCCCACCACGCTGTCGGGGTACACCCAGCCCCCGTGCTCCTGGACCCCCTGGCACAGGTACTCCAGGTTCACCTGGTGCACGGCGCCAAAGTCCGGCGGGACTACGTTCACATTCTTAAAGGCTTTGGAGCACCACTAGGAAAACAACCGACAACAAGAACACCATGTGACATATCACCACGGGGATATGTAGATTAGCATGCAGCACCGCCCCTTCAACACAATTCATTTATTCTTCGGACTTTCTTTAGTGCTTCTACGTCATTTCACCTCTAGAAACAACAGAAACAATTCTATTCCTAAAGAAAAGTATACTTTCTTTATGATTATTAAAGAACAATAGATCCCACCGCCCTTAATAATACGTTTTGCAATAATTTTACTGTCGGCGTGAAATATAGTGTAAAAGACTCACTTTGAAGAACTGGAGCCTCTCCTTGTTTCTAATCAGCTCCCTTTCTTGGTTCTTGAGTGCCGTTTCTGGCCTGTGAAGGAGAAGGCATATTAGAACCGGCCGAGAGGAGTCGCGGGGCGGCGCGGGGCGGGGCGGCGCGGCGCGGCGCGGGGCGTACTCGGACACGGGTTGCAGGTGGAAGGGACAGAGGAGCGGGGTGTTCTCTATCTGGACAGCAGCAGCTCCTCCTGAGGTAGTGGGGGCCTCATTACAGGTCCTTTTGCCACAGCCCCTCTGGCCCCCACACTGGGCCCCGCGAGGCGGAGGTCTGGCAGACGTGGCCGCGGGCTTGGCAGGGGTCCCCTGGACGTCCCCTCCCCCGGGGTTGGGGGCATTCTGGATGGCACTGCGATGGAGAGGAGACGCATGTTGCACTTCAGTTTAAAGCAGAACGGCCATCCTGAATGACAAATCACAACCAGAGAGCCTATTAAAAAAGGCAGCCACGTTAACAGGATCACCATTTGCTGAAGTCGATCTGCAGCGAGTGGTCGACGACCAGATCAGTTGGGCACAGCGGGTTGACCAGGCTGGGATCACCTCCCAGCTTGGAGACTGCGTCTCGCATAGCTGTCAGGTCCACCATGGCAGGGATACCTCTGAGAGACGGAAGACACACAACACTCGTCCTAAAGGTTTCCCAGGGCTCCACAGATCTAAATCTAAATTTATCTAGCTGAATAAATGGGAAGAATACACAGTAATTTACACCAAGAAACTACCTAAAGTAATAGCATACAATAACATTTCTTATTTTAAACAAAAAAGGAACAGAAATTAAAAATTGTAAAATGTTATGTACAAACAAGATACATATAGTGATTTGGCTGGACCATCATGCGTTAATCTCAAAGGAACTTCATTTGCGCCGAGTAAATCTTAAACCAGGAAACGTCGGCAGCCAGACGAGAACGTTACTGAAGAAATCGCGGTTGTCAAAGCAAACGTTGAATGTTAGCCGGGCATCCTCCCGGTCCAGACTCACGTGAAGTCCTGGAGGAGAACCCGGGCCGGAGAGAAGGGAATCTCAGCCGAGCCCTGCAGCTGGTGCCAGTCCAGTATGGTGGACACGTCTTCCTTCCTGATGTAGAAGCCGTCACACTTACGGATGGCCGCCTCCAGCAGTATGCGGATGGATAGAGGCAGCTTGTCTGCACAGGTGGAGAGGGACGGAACGGCGTCACGGCGCGGAACTGCGTTTCTCAGTCCCTCCACCAATCCTTGCTCTACCCCCCCCCCAGACTGCACTTCACAACAAACCTCCTGTTCAGCCTTGCCTTCCCACATCCACGCGGCGTACTCACCATATCTAGGGTCCTGAAGCTCTTGCAAATTGAAATACTTGTGGTCCTCACACTTTTCACTTTTCAGCGTCGCAATCAAAGAGCTGAAAGGATGTTCTGCGTAAACAAATAAAGGTGTACTTTGGTCACACACCCAAGGGTCCAACGCAGCTGCAGAGGCTAGTTAAACAGGTAACAACCCAGGTGCTGAACGCTACGTTCGCCTACACTGCACCAGACCTGCCCACAACCACAACTCTTAGCCCAGAGTTGGATCAAAATGTATTAACCGACAAAGGCGATAATCCTCACACCAGTAATTACAGTTTTCACATACTTTAGTAACCGTTCATTTAGAACCGTGTCTAAAGGTGATGTATACTGTGCTAGAGGTGTACTGCAGGACACGCGAATTCATCATTTTTTGCTCATTTTCGCACTTTAACAAAATAATATACGCAGAACAGTCAAACAACACGAATCTACAGATCTTAACTGGAACAAAGGAGTCACAGAGGGAAACGGGGACTTTAGCCGCACCCCCCCCCCCCCTCGTTTCCCAGGAAGATCAGCTTTGAACCGTCGGAACAGTGCAGCCAGCCCAGAGGTTTCCACGGTCACCGTGATCAAAGGGAGGGCTGGCATATTTTTCACAGATTATTATTATTAACTCGTTTAATCAGGACCAAGCAGACTTCTCAGATTCCTCTTAGAGGAGAGAAAATCCACGGGAATCCTTTTTTTTGGCATTGGACAATGATTTGAACAAAGAACAAAAAGTAATTTAGAAACCACGGCACCATTTAAAATCCATTATGTTGTGAAGGAGGACCATCACTGCAGCATGATCAATCAATAGAACAACAAAAAAAGATACTTTAAATGTCACACACAACAACAAAAGTGAAATCTTATTGTGATTTATTATTCATTTATAGCATTAAATTGTAGAGGAATAAAGTCCACGTTCCCCCCGACAACTAAACTCTCGAAGATTCCTTGAACCCGCGCCCAAACAGGAAACACCACCGTGATGAAAGAGAGAAAATTCACGACTGGAGCAGGCCATTTGGAGAGATGGTCGCTGGTGACAAAAGCGGCTGTTATTGAATTGTCCATTTTATTCTCAAAGTACGGAGGAGCGAATCCTGTTTTCCAAAGCTGAGCTACTGACCGTCGTTTGCCTTGCCTCCAGAGACTGAGGTCACCTGAGCTGTAAAAGCACGCTCGTGTGTGTGTGTGTGTGTGTGTGTGTGTGTGTGAGGATAAACATCCGCGGTCTATGGAAACACATTAGACACCATGAACTAGCTTAGATCAAAACAAAAGGAGACAACCGAAGCTGTTTGGTTTTTCGGTTCCTGACCAAGGCCACCAAAAGGCTGCGCTAACCTAGCAAGCAGCTGCAATCTGCACAGACCCTGAAGATGATACCATATCTATTCTCTGTTTTTACTTTAGGAAACATGAAACAGGCATGGCCAATTGTCTACAATGGTCTTATGATAAAGTAGACCAGGGGTGCCATGAGGAAACCATGGCCTTGCAGGCCAACTACAACATTTGTTTTGGCCTGCCAGAGGAGTGCAGGATACTGAGAAAATCAGTTTTCCAATCTGGAGTGTGGACACTTGTTTATCAACCCATATAAAATGTTCATCTACTATAGATGTATGAAATAGGTCATTAAAATCTTATATGTCAGAAGTCTTTTCACAAGCCAGCCGCAGGGTTGGGCGTCTGAAGTTGTGCATTAGTGAAACAATCACTCAGCTTTGCATTTCTCAAATCATTAGTAACGTGTTAATATTTCAGCGTGAGGCTCTTTGCTGTGAATGCACTTTGGCCCTCAGAGCCCCCGAAACTTTGGCTCACCCTGGGACAAACGTTCTACTACAGATTAATATACAATTTAGCTACTTAAATTATTAAACAACAAAGTAAAAAAGTTAGCTTGACGTTTAAATGTTTAAAAAGTTTAAATGCTTCCTAAATATATAAATACATTTTGTTATATACGACAAAGAATGAGGGAGGCAGAAAAATATTCTCTTGAAAAAAAAGTCTATTTTCATTGAAAAAAATGGGGAAATGAGTCAAGTTGTTAGGTTATATAACTACGGTTGCTGAAACACTAATAAAGTTTTTTTAATTAGATAGCCACAACCAAATGAATTCCATTATATTAGTTCCTTTGAAGTGTGGCTGTGGAGTAAAATCATATACAAGTATTTCCAGTCACACACAGACAGACAAGTTGTAGCATAATACATTTGTATCCCCATTATCTTTGATCAAAAGTGTCTCAATCGTATACGTAGAAATTTTCAATAAATTTGACTAATAATTTTAAAACAGTTACGTTAGTCCGTGGATATATTTTGGGAGTGAACGCCGTATCCTTATCATTCTAAACACCACACGGAAATTCATCTGTGGAGACGAGATAACAATATTCAATATTTTCACACGAAGACGCAACACGCCGTGAAGTGTGACATCAAGGAAACCTACCCTCCATTTGACAAATGACTGTTTAATTAGCAACATGTTCCGGAGGGTTCTGTATATTGTTTAATCAGTTTAGCTCATAACGCAGTGAGTATTAGCAGACAATCGAGACCACAAAAAACGGAAAAGGGGCTGGCTGGGTATTCTACGTTGTGACTAGCTGTCAATGACACAGCCAAAAGCTTGACATTTTACAAACGCGCTAGCTTTGTGGTTAGCTGGTTTAGATCTGGCCTGGGGAGAAAATCACTTTCATGTAATTAAATAAATTCTGTTAACCGATTAGATTACTAAAACATCACGCACAGGTAACTAGCTAGATTAGGACGTACTGATACAAAACATTTGGTAGCTACAAATATTGTAGCATGTAGGATAACCAGCAAACTTAAATTTACCCTGGACTCCGTAGAGAATCCAAGGAAAACAAACCGCATCTTCCGGTTGTTCAGCTAGCGGTTTTGTACTAGCTAGTTAGCTATCAAAAGGCCGGCTGTCGGATTGTCGCGAAGAGGAAAGTACCAGAAGTGTCATGTATACAACTTGCTAGTAGTACACTTGGTGTATGCCCTCGAAATATATATATATTTTTAAAGCCGGCTATAAGGTTACAGTAACTGTAGAAACTAAACTGATATGAACTAGCTTAATGTGACGTTTCAAACTACTGTCACTATGATAAAAATATACAGTTAACCGATATTATATATCATTTAACGTGACAATCCTTACCTCCGCTAGCTGCAGGGAGCGCCATGATGGCTTCTGAAATTGACACGATCTTCACTGTTGGGCCATGGCAACACCTCCCGTAGCTGGTCCAATCACTGAACTGAGCTGAGCTGACGACAGCGTCAGACACGAAAATTTAACCCGTTTTAAGCAGATTTCTCTTTCAAAATTTTTAACCCTGTTCACAATTGGTGGAATCAGTTCGGTGGAACCAGTTGTCCCATGAAGTTAAATAATAAAACGCCCGCATGCACGAAAACTTAAGTTCAGCCTGTAGGTTTTGTGTTTTGAAATCGCACCTACAATTCAATTGTTTCAATTCAAGTATGACATTATGGTTTACAAGTTCACCGCAGGTTAGCAAAAATAGGTATACAGCTATATAAGTTATACCTATTAAATGCTTATAAAGCAACTCATTAGTTTACGTGATAGGTTGATAAAAACTACAGTAACCGCCTCACCTGACAATGCTCTGCAGCAGGTTGGACTTTTTAGGGCACAGTTTAAGCCCTGCTCCTCAGATGAGAGAGAACACACTGCGCACATTGTTATCTTGAAAGCTGTTCATAGCGGGGGTGTGCACCAGGTAACTGATGGAACTGAGGTGAGCACCCTCTGTTGCCAACAGGGTTCGACCACACAGGGGTCTTTTCACGGGGCATACTTTATCCTGTTAATGTTCACATCTGCACCCATGTCTGTGTCAAGGGCTACGAGGCAGGCGACGCCCTGTGCCAAACCAGGCTGATGGACGAGCCTGAGTCGATTAGAGCTGCCGCAGGGATCTACAGGGCTTTGTCCGGCACTCGTGCGGCCCGGCATTCCCCCCCAGGGCGTTTCCCCCCCCCCCCAGCGATAGCGTCCTCTGTCGACCGTTCAGGTCTCAGGTGGCCCAGTCTGCCACACTGCCGGCACCGTTGTTCTCTTCGATGGTGCTCGGTCGGCAACCTGCGACATTTGATTTGTTTGTCCTAGCCGATGGGCACTGCCATGAGCTGAAATTTGGAAAAGTACGCCTCCCTAATGCCCCCATTGTTGTAGCGCCCAATTTTCAGCCTTTTGTTCTGGCTGAGGCCTTATTGTGGTTTCAACATCAGTGGGTCGAGCAGGTTAAGGGACGGCATTTACGTGATATTCAGTGGCCTGTGAAAGGGCGTAAAATCTTCCTTCCATCTACAAGTGTGCAGGGTGTAAACATGTTGTTTGGCTAATCTGACAGTCTATGGGCTGCAGGTGTTTGTTTTGTGCTGTAATCAATGATCAGGTTGATCAGGTTCGGCTTGTATAGCAGGGTTATGTAACCATTAGCCCCCCCACCCCCCAAGTCAGCCAACCCAGGTAATGGTTTTTCCAGAGCTGTCCTGCATGAACCTCCTCAGCTTCACCAGATAAAAGGTTCCACTTCCGTCTGTTTGAAAGGTGGAGGGTCGCACCTCGGTCATCGAGACCTTCAAGCAGCTGCTGGCTGAAGAAGGCTTCTTGGGGATGACCAAGGGACTGTCTGCCCGCATCATTTCATCCACGCCAACGGCCATTGTCATGGTGGTGGGTTACGAGACCCTGAAGAAACTGGGCCTGCGTCCAGAGCTGGTAGACTGCAGACACTGGTAGAGCCGGGCCGGCTGTGGTTTCAACATCAGTGGGTCGAGGAGGGTAAGGCATGGCGTTTACGTGATATTCAGTGGCCTTTGAGAGGGTGGAAAATCTTCCTTCCGAGCAGACGGGATGAGGTTTTGATGAATTTTGTTGAGTTCAATGCAAAGCTGCAGGTTTTGGGACAGGTGTGCCTTATTTGTCAGAGAGACTGGTGTTTTTACAGAGGCTGGTGGATTAATGTAAGGGTGAGGGGTTGGTCGTGCGGAAGTATATGAAGGTCTTTTAAAGATTCTATGTGTATCTATCTCAGTTTGCTTATCAGGCTTTGCGTGTGTGACCCGATCAACTCCATACTCCAGTACAGTAGGTGGCAGTATGCACTTTATTTGTTGGTTGATAGCCGCCATTCATCCCAAAGAAGTTAATTTGTGTGGACGATAAGAAGTTGTTGCTAGCCATGTAACGAGGAAAGATTCGAAGGTGATCCGTTTCTAATTATGTTCTATGATATCGTCGTCGTGCTTGCATAATTTAAAAAAATCTTCATTAATTTCTCCCCGAATTAATAGGTGAATACGTCCGTTTAAAATGGTGCCGATAAATATGGAAATGTAATATGGAATGTAATGGAAACGCCTATTCATTTAAATGATCTACTGACCTTTCAACTTTAGTGTCACACAATCATTGACCGGATGGAAGAATGGCATGATGCATACAGACATAGAGAAGACTATTACTAAAAACTAGGCCGGCCCTTACAAAAATATATTGTTTTTGACCTTTCAGAAATTAAACATTGTTTTATACCATGTAAGATTATTAAAATGCATATTTTTTTTAAACAGTAGCCTGCTGTCTAACTACCTCGATCGCCAGAGCAATCGCGGTAAGGGAACATTTCATTTTTAGCAAGAGGTCGGACGTACTCGGTAGCTTTCTCTCGCTCTCAACCAAGTGAATGTATAGGCGGCATTTCTGTTAGAGATATACGTTATATTACGTTTTTAATTCGGTATTTTATTTCGCTTTTAAAGTTTACAAATCTGTTGGGTTTTTTTTGTGCAAGCAACTGTGTTCTTTTCATTTGAAGCGTTGCACTCAAGTTAGCAAGGACATTGATACGTTCTGTCCCTGACAATTATTGATATCCAGTCATGACGGTATTTTGGGTGTAAGTTAACGAGTGCTGTACAAGAGACGACGCGCAGAGGACGTTGTATGACCGTAGTAAACATGGACGCGATTGCTAGCTTTTGTAATGTCGAGTAGGCTGTTGCAATTTGACAGGAAATAACCAACTGAAGCAGACCAATTTCTTGAAGTAGTTATTGAAAGCAAAGGTATTTAAAACATTTCTATCTGACTAGATTTTAACAAGTTTGAAACATTTAATATGTAACTTACAGGAATCAGAGAACGATACAAGATTTTAAATTAAATTGTGTATTTTAAAGATTCAACATGCAAAAGGTGTTTTTGGTGGTATTGAACTGAAAGATGTTTTTATAAAAGGGTTTTGGGGGATGTTTAAACAAAAGCGCGATTTCCCGAGGCATCTACCGTCGTAAATTATATAGTACATATTACGTCAACGATGTTATCCCTCGCAGGTAAGAGATACCTTTGGTCCCTGGAACAGTACGAAGTTTGCTATTGCGTACACATTTGAGATCCTTTTCAGGTTATAAAGATGCTCTCTAGAATCATACAAATTAAGGGATTTAATTTACGTAATTAGTCAAAGCTGTGCTGAATATTGTAAAATAATTTTAATGTCAACGTTTCCGAAGGGACAATCACAGACCACTTACCAAAGCCACAGTCAAGGGTTAGGGTTAGAACACTGCTTTTGATTGGGCAGATCCAAATTACTACACTACAGCCTTAAATCGTAAAAACTGAGAAATAGCTGGACAGACGGACAGAGATCAGGGTTCACTCTTTGTTTTCAGTGTGGATTAGAATGGGTTGCTTCTTCTGCTCACTTCATCTCTGCTTCCGGTCTGGTTTCAGGCGTTTGATAAGTCAGTCTGATGCCGGGTGCCTCAGAGAGGAAGGATGCAGCAGAAACGGAACATTCAGATAATCGAGTGGGAGGACCTGGACAAGAAGAAGTTCTACTCCTTCGGCGTCTTCATGACCATGACCATCCGGGCCACCGTGTACCCGGCCACACTCATCCGTACCCGGCTGCAGGTGCAGAAGGGGAAGTCCCTATACAGTGGCACCTTTGACGCCTTCTTCAAGATCCTTAAGGCCGAGGGCGTGCGAGGGCTTTACCGGGGGTTCATGGTCAACACCTTCACGCTCATCTCTGGGCAGGGCTACATCACCACCTACGAGCTGGTGAGGAAGTACGTGTCCGGTTACTCCGCCAACAACACGCTCAAGTCGCTGGTGGCCGGAGGCTCCGCCTCCCTGGTGGCCCAGAGCATCACGGTGCCCATAGATGTGGTCTCCCAGCAGCTTATGATGCAGGGTCAGGGGGCACACCTCACCCGCTTCAAAGTCAAGTCCAAAACGGCCGTGGCGGCGGGGAAGAACCGGCTCACGTTCGGACAGACCAGGGACATCATCGTGCAGATCTTTGCCGCTGACGGATTCCGTGGCTTTTATAGGGGCTATGTGGCCTCTCTCCTCACATACATCCCCAACAGTGCCGTCTGGTGGCCTTTCTACCACTTCTACGCAGGTAACGTGGAAACGGACGCGTCCTCCATTGAAGCAGAATGTGACGTGCTGGGTGCCCTTTGTGTTTTTTCACAGCTGTAGAAGGTAAATTGTTTGACGGTTAGCGGACTCTAGCTATGCTCTGTATATCTCCTTAGGAGCACTTGGTGATGTACCTAACTTTGGGACATTCTAGCTCGGTACCTAGAACTGTGCTTTATTTTTTTTTTTAGGGGACATTCTCTTAAGGATCTCTATAGTCCCGTCGTTCAGTGTTCTTGTTCCGTTCCGGGCAGTCATCGTTGCTCTGTTGTTATCTAAAGATCGTTGACATGTGAAGCGCGTTGTCTGGACCGACGCAGTGATAGCTGTGTATCTTTACCATCCTTTCCACAGAACAGCTCTCCAAACTGGCACCCGGTGATTGCCCCCACCTGCTCCTGCAGGCCGTGGCCGGACCCATGGCCGCCGCTACCGCCTCCACAGTAACCAATCCCATGGACGTGGTCAGGGCCAGAGTGCAGGTAAATGCCCACTCACTGCGCCCTTGAGGATTATAAGCAGTTAGACTACACCCTCAGTAAGATTGTGTTGTGACAGAGCGATCTGTCACGATCTGATGCCTGGTTGATCAGGTTCGGCTTGTATGGCAGGGTTATGTAACCATTAGCCCCCCCAAGTCAGCCAACCCAGGTAATGGTTTTTCCAGAGCTGTCCTGCATGAACCTCCTCAGCTTCACCAGATAAA
>JAOYSI010003154.1:0-10536 GCA_025775065.1 Hiodon alosoides
TGTGTAGAGACCTGGCTAATGGACAGATGCGTGTGTATAGACCTAGCTAATGGACAGATCCGTGTGTAGAGACCTGGCTAATGGACAGATGTGTGTGTGTGTAGAGACCTGGCTAATGGACAGATGCGTGTGTAGAGACCTGACTAATGGACAGATGCGTGTGTAGAGACCTGACTAATGGACAGATGCGTGTGTACAGACCTAGCTAATGGACAGATGCGTGTGTAGAGACCTGGCTAATGGACAGATGCGTGTGTAGAGACCTGGCTAATGGACAGATGCGTGTGTAGAGACCTAGCTGTATGTTATTTTAGCATTTGTTTAGGCTACAGATAATCACGCTGCAGTTCACTCTTTGGTCTGCTGGAAGGTCCAGCCAGGTCAAGCTGGTCATCAGCTGGACATACTTTTTGGAAACCGGTAGCTGGTTGATCAGCTAAAACCAGCTCACAAGCCGTTTGAGTAAGCTGGTCAGTTGCTTTTATGTTTATTGTTAATTTAGTTTTGTTTATAAAGTGGTTTAAACAACGTAGCGTTTAAAATTTAACATTCTCAAAGGCCGCTATTTACATACATTTTCCCATAATAGCATTGTTGTGATATATAATGAAATCCTTGTTTAATTCTGTAATTAAAAAAAAAAAAAAATGTGTAAGATTCCAGTGTGTTCTAGAAATAGTTTAGTAATTGGGCGTAATCTACCAGCACTTCCTAAGTTAATCAGAAGCATACTTCTTTTCTCTTCGTGTCCTGTGTCGGGGAAACAGGCCGTTTAGTTTGCTCTCACGTTAGAACTCAGAATTGTGAGATGGCGCGGTTTGTTTCATGTGTCGTTACTCAGACCTGCGATATAAGGGGGGCGCTCACTGGATGGGCACTTATGCAGATGCACCAGTAGTGATAAAGGCTTGGAACAAATACCGCTTCTCCGTCTTCTAGATGCATTTTTATCAGGGTTTAGAAGTGAAATTGAGATAAGCTGCTCTCATTCCTTTATATCTGATTTCGCCATCGCAGGGCAGGCTTGATGGAAGTGAAAACCTCCATGATAGACCCCTGTTTTTAAGTGAGAATAGCACCTAATAAAGACAAGTTTCACTTAGACGTTTGGCAGTGCCTATTAATCATTGTTTTAGCAGTCTCTTCAATTTTAGAGTTTACTAAGGCGATCATTTCTGCTGCTGCTGCTGCTGATCAATAGAGCTCATTTATTGCTGGTGATAAAGGCTAGATTTTTGTATGTTTTGCATTTTTCATAAAACACAATTTTTCCAAATGATCTGAGGTTAAATAATTGAGTGTATCATATAGAGCCTAGCTGCCCAGGTAATTGAGCACCTGGAAATGTAATCTTTTTCGAGGCGAAGAATTGATCTGACTCCAAGCTATTTTCACTAGCCGTGGCACAGGAGGGGAACCGGGGCACCTAACCATTCTGCCTATAAATATGAGGTTGTAGGGGGCCGCTGTCTGCAAATATGACACAAGGAGGGGGACAATAAAAAGAGCCTACTGACCACGTAGTGTCGTAGGGAAATGACGGACAAACGTACCATTGCGACTGCGCACACATAAAGCCATACATCTGAGATGTAATTTCATGCAGGAGGGGCGTGCCCCCGGTTGGCAGGGTTGTGTCAGTCTTAGCCATGGAGCGGATTTGGCATTGATAATGCTTTGCATTGTGCCATTCGGGCAGGTGATGTAATGCGGAATGCTTAATTTATGTATATTTATTGCAGAGTGATGTATTTTCTGTATGTTAATTTCTCTTTGGGCCCCTAAATTGCGTTTCCATTAAAGTCCAGGGGCACTGACACGGGCCCAGTGGGCAGTCTCGTCCTGGCCTCTCGCTGTCACCCTGCACGCGGAACGTTTGGGGCGATTTACTCCTAAACGCTAGTGAACCCTTCTGAATGTTCTCGTTACTACTGAAAAGTGCTAACGGAAAAGGATCGGATGAAATGTCAGCTTGGTGCTCTGATACGGCCTGTTGGAAACCCGAATCTGATACCGATACTGACGCAGAGCCGCGACGCTAACTTAATGTCATCATCTCCTCATACGCACTGGCACCTGCTGTGCCGAGTATTGTCCTGTTTTATGGGTGTTTATATTCTCAGGGACGTCGCTATTGTTCATGCAGAAATTACTCTTCTATTTCTGCTTATTATAACTTCTGATTATAAAAATCTGATCATCTAGCCCCCCGAGTTCTGATGCTCTAAGAGGTAGTATTCATCTGAAATTAGTTTCACCTTCATCCGTGAGCTCTTTAAAAAAATTGATTGATTAAGTGTGCATTTATTCATTCTTCTTAATTAAAATCAACAGGGGGAAAAAAAAGGTCTATTCTGATGAATATACTACATTGGACATGTGTTGTTTTTCCACTGCAGGGCCTGAGTATTACGGTTCTTTATTCTTTTCCACGTGTTTTTTTTTCTACGCGGAGCGGCTCGGGAATTATAAAAACACTTATCTGATAAGATTTAATTTGCAGTTATTCTTCAATATTTTATGAATAGTTATTGACTTTAAGCAAGAGTTACAGGTCTCTCAAAATCCAATGCTAATACTTACCATACTTACCTGCAGAAAAGTGTTTAAAATGCAGGACCAAGAAGTTTGCACCTATTGGGACTTGACAAATGTCTTTCTGTCACATTGGACGGAAGGAGCAGCCTTATACACAGTGTGTTTGATTGGAAAAGGCATCATCTCCGTCAGACGCCTCGGTCTGGCGCCTGTGCCCTAGTTTTACCCTCTCAGTACCAAAAGGATGCTGTCATGAGAGCACTTTGGATTCTGATGAGGGCGTGTGGGCGTTGTGTGGTACTGAAAGTACAAAGGTGAAAGTTGAGCGCATTTTACACTCCGGAGAACTTGGTGATTTAAATGATGACAGAAACCCAGCAGATACATAATTTATTGCCCACTGTACCCTCACTGTAATTCCAATCAGCTGTGTTCTGGGATTTATGGGAAGGCTTGGACATGAATAGTTCATCATAATGTCTCCATTCGTAGCACACATCAGAGTAAGGAGTAGTGGTATTTCCTGATGGAAGCTCGTTATGCAGACTGTCTGAATGTTTGTTAATTCTGTACACTGCATCACGTCGCTGTTGATTTTAATCTCGCCGTTATCAGAGTGAATCCGGAGTAATTGGTACTTTTCTCCGTGAAACATACCAAGAGAGGGCCGGGACCTCTGGGGGGAGGTGGGGAGACCTTATTTAACGCTGTGATCCAAGAGTGACGAGGATAAAACCCTCTTATCCCCTTCTCACTGCAAACAATCGAAGTTTAGCGCCGTGCTACTGCGTTTCTTGTAAATGCGTGTCGCTTTATTTATGTACGTATTTATTTATTTATTTATTTTTAAACATGACCATCACTGCGTGTGTGCCATGTAAAAATCAGTCATTAATTAATAAATAATGTGCTGGTTGTGATTTGAGCTCCCTTTTACTGCCTGTCATCAGCCTAGCGTGGTGAAAATAGGCTAATCAGTCCTAAAATGTTCTCAGTGGACTGGGGGCGCCGTTAAATCTGAATGGAATACGCCACTCGTCTTGTTAGAACGCCGGCTAACTAATAATAAAAAAAACTAAATATGAACATGGTCATGGTAACGGTCACGCAGTCTGCATAGCTAGTTGCAGTCGGTGGCCCTGTGGTAAACAAGGCAGTACGAATCGCCCTGGATTTAGCATTTGTTTTTATGAGGAACAATGGCTACTTTCTTTAACTAGCGTCTGTCGCCTCTTCGTGTGGGTGTTTACTGTATTTATTATTTCGTAAAACATCCTTGCCTGAATTTAATCAAAGCTTTTATATGTCAGCGTAATGCAGTTGGATTGTGGTAAAAGGGTTATCTGAAGCCCTTGCTCCTCTGAATGATTAAAATCTGCGAGTTATCGTCATGTAGTCGACGTCAAAAAGCGTTTCCAAATGCCTCTTTTAATAATAAACTTGGTATTCATCACCGTTCTTCCCGGTCACAGCCACTTCCAAGATTTTATTCGATTATGCCAGTCATATTTGCTTAGTGTCAAATCAGAGCCTGCTCTGTCGGTGTAACGGGTTCATGCCAAATGGTGTGTTTAAGTTGTCAAACCATCCCTCCATAATGCGTTTAGTCTCAGTTTGTCAATCTTGCCGAGGAACAGAAATGCGCACCAAGTAAGAAAAGCGAACACTGTTAATGGTCTAGTTTGTTTTGCTGATTATGATCCGATACGGGGTTCTTGCTGAAGGCGCGAAACGGACGGCGCGCAGTCACCCGCGATGGTCG
Organism: Hiodon alosoides; assembly: GCA_025775065.1. Taxonomy (NCBI): domain Eukaryota; kingdom Metazoa; phylum Chordata; class Actinopteri; order Hiodontiformes; family Hiodontidae; genus Hiodon; species Hiodon alosoides. Next base: position 4,301 of record JAOYSI010003154.1, read on the forward strand.
CTTTCTCTTCCGAGCGTCTGTGTTCCGTCTGTGTGCTGTTGCTCAGGCGCAGTGAGTTTGTCTCGCCCTTCTCCTTTATCGCCGGTCGGCCCACGCTCCTGTCCCGTCTCGGTTCACAGTTGGCTAAGCAAGCTTTTAGCACTGACGCGGTCTGGTCCTTTGTTGGGGAGAAAGGACCAGACCGCCAACCCCAAGTCCCCCCCCCCGGCCGTTAAAAGGCGAATCCCGGGGCCCGAAGACATGAAAGTGTTTCCACTCCAGTTTAACCGGATCCGTTCGGAGTTGAAGGACGCGGATGAAATGCATCTCATTTGTTTTTCTTTTGTGGCGAAATGGCACGATGGTAAGCACCCATTTATTCTACGCAAAACATCCTTCAGAGCTCTGCTCATGGGGGGTGGGTGGGGGGGGGGCAGAAAGCCATTCATTTCTATGCAAATTGTTCTCACTCCGCCACAAACAAAGGGTACAGATGTTCATGCTACGTACTCCCCTCTTCAGTTCTGTTTATGTAAGAAGAAAGGGTTATTTAGCAATTTCCAAAGAGACGCATTAAAGGCAACTTCGTATTGCACATGAAGGATTATTCCTCAGTTACAATAGAAATTCACGATTGTCGATTCAGCTGCTGTTAACCCGTCAGAGCAAGGGCTTAGGTTTATCCACGCTCTGCATTCGACACGCACCCTCAGTTACCTGTGTACAGGAGCCGTCTGCACATCTGAGCCTGATTCCAACACCATGTGGCAATTCTCTCCGTTTCCGCCCTGAAACCGATGAATAATTGCGGACGCCCCGCACCCCACACGTTGACTTGCAGGGGTGTGACTGCGGCGCGTCAGGAGACCTCTGACACTCTGCCGGGGGAGAGCCACTGGATTCATTTATTATTGATAGCTTTCTGTCTGGTGTCGTGACAACGCAGCTGTCTGAAGTGGCGTCAAAGCTAACCACTGAACCCGGAGTCTGTGCTCTCCGCCCTGCAGAGGCGCGTGTTCGGCCACACAGTACCCGCGCGCAGGCGTGCACGTGCTTAGCATAGAAATGGCGGTGAGTTGCTCATATGGTTCTGACCGTCTTTTGCTACATGCATTAACGTGTTTGTTACAGGTGTGCCTAGAGAAACGTCGGTAAGAATGCGCTGGTGGCCAGGGTTTACTCAGCCGTCTTTCTGTGGATTGGGCTAGCCGAGCGGCGCTTCTCAAATAATGAACAGGTGATGTCAACCTGTGTGCGCCCCAGTCGGAACCGGACCGGTTGTTGGGACTGGGAATTCAGCACTGAAAATTGTTCTGTAATGTTTTGGGAGAGAGACATTTATTAAAATATTCCAACTGAATTTCTTCTTTTTTTCTTTTTTAAATCGCATATATTTTAGTGTATGTCTCTGTGTCATTTCCATATTTACTTATCTTTGATTCTTTTCTTTTTTTTCATTTTTCATGTTTTGAATTAAATTTGTTTTAAGGCAAAGAACAAATGTAGTCATTTCAGTTTTTATGTGTTAATTGGGCCAGATTTAGACAAAGCCATCTTTCCTCTCAAATGCCTGTCTAGGGAATGTCTTTTTGCTTAGGGATCTCTGTACTATAGTTTTATCAAATGTGGTCCCCAGTATACATAAGACAGATCTAAAGTAGTCTAATAACGGAAAAAAAGTTAAAACATTAAGCTTTGCGTTTAAGAAATTCTTTACATTCTTAGTTAATTTCCTGCCCCTTTATAGAGATGTTTTAAAGCTAGGATTATAACATGGAATGCTAGAGTCTTTGGGTTTTTGGAGTGTTGATAATTGATAAAATGGTTCTGTGGAATATTTCTCTTGTTTCAGTCTGCAGCTCTGTAAACAGTTTTTCCTGCCCCAAGATCACAGGACTTTAGAGATTCAAACCGAAAAGCACCATTAGAATAGCCACAGGCTGGGTTTGTGTACAGTCTCAGTTAACGTTATCAAAGCTTGACGTTTCTCTAAAGGTACATTGAGTATAATAATAATAAGGCGTGTTATTATTTCTTTGAATATTATCATATTTTTGTGAGTCATCTGAAGCTTGAAATTTTATAAGAAAGGAACAATTAAGATCGCCTTTATCTCGTTTTCATTGCTTGATGGGAATCCTTTTTTTGATTAAGGGTTTGAACTCCGCATCGTTGCCCGTCCGATGGTCACGGAAACTCTACGTCATACGTGACGTGTCCTCCTGGCCCACAGCACAGAGGTCTGCTGGTTTTTCACTTAGGCTCTGTCCATTCCTGGGCTGCTAGGTAAAAGCGAGAACCAATCCTATTATTATTCCCAATGAAACGAAAGCGAAACCCCCTTATTGGAGTAACCTCACACTCGGTCTTCGACTGCCCTGTAAAAGACTCTCAGCGTGGTACAGATATCCTGTAGCCTTTCAGCCGGTGGCAGAGCCCAGGCAAAGACGGCTGGCGCGGGGCTCTGGCAGCCGCAAGTATCACGACACAAATGCCATCTGGTCACATACAAACCCTTTGCCTGGGGTCTTTGTTCATACCGAATCAGTAGGTAACAAAGAAAACTACAACCACTCTACCACTGTCTACCTGAAGCATGAGAGAGCATTATAATAGACGTGTAGGTGCTAGACGTCTGTGTGTATGTTAGGTATTGAGGAAGAAGGCTAGGCCGGCACTTGTCCTCACATAGGGATTGGAGGCTGGCCACCCCTCTGTTATGGGGCAGTACGTGTTACCGTGGTCCTTTATTAAACAGGGTAAGGTATTATAAGCGTGAATTCGGAATTGTGAATGCACCAGAGGGATACGTCTGGAACCTCTGACTGACTGCCGTGCATTAACAATTAAAATGATTAAAATCAGCAGGGATCAGTGTTAGCAAGTTGTTTATGGAAAAGTTGACTTGATTGGAACTGTTTATGCAAGTTTAGGAAGGAAGTATGAAGGGTTCTATTTGTAGGTTATCTGGAGGATCTCAGGGACCCCCCACCCTGGTTTTTAATAGTATGAGCGTAAATGGATCCCTGTGGAGATTTTTAATTTGTTTGGTTCCCGTTTTAGGTGGACGAGTCCAACTGTGACGGCGAGCTCCTCTCTCTGCTGCTGGACGCCGGTCTCCTGATGAACTGCGTGGGGACACTCCTCTACCCACGTCTGGTCCACCACCTCCTGACTCACCACAGGGAGAGGGGCTGGGACGTGGAGGAGATCGCCCGGCAGATGCACCAGGTCGGCCACACTTGTGAGGCTGGCTCCCTGCTGATGTCCTGCAGAGGAACCCACCCGGGCCAGGTCACCTTCAACTTGGCCCTGGCCACCGTCAAGAGGTGGCTTTGATCGCCGCGTCTCGCGAGCGAAAACACCGGAGGACAGTTTTTTTTTTTTTTTTTTTTTTTCCCTCACTCCACCCTTCACAACAGATGGTTGATTATTTTCCCTTTTTGTTCGAAGCCTATCGACTACAATGTTAGCGTCCATAAACGGTGTGTATAACAGTCTAGGGTCTTGTTCTAAACTGCACATCATTACAGTGATGTGTTAAATTACCACTGTGGCTGAGGCATAATCAAAGTCGAGATTTCTGCTGGTAGTTCATCTGTTTCTCGGCGTTTCACAGCAATTGCATCTAACCGATATCGCAAACACGCTTTTGTTTGTTTTTATTTTGTTTTGTTTTTTTTGATCAAATTAGTCCCTGGAGCTCTCCCACCTACAGTTTGATTACTTAACCCCCCACTGTGGTAACAGTCCATGCTGGGTTAGGAATAAAGGCACCTGTGTGTGTTACTAGGCTTTGTGTGATTCCAGCACATGGTAAAACGTCTAGGCCTTGTGTGATTCCGGCACATGGTAAACCGTCTGCTCTGAATAGACTGCAGACATCAACGTCATTTCCCCTCGCACAAATTAAAGATGCATTAATGAATGTACTTTCTACAGTTATTTTGATTTTTTTGGTGTCCTTAGCAGCTTGTGTTGCCAATGCTCCAAATGTCCTCGTTTAGCAGTTATCAGGAATTAAACAAGCACCTTCTGTTCTAACACTGGTCCACCTGTGTCGAAACTAAATAGGGAATTCATCAATGCGAAAGACGGTAATGTAGTTGGGTTACAAATCCCTTTGAATTCTAGAGAGAATTTGAGTGTTTCTATTAATGTCGAAATCATCACAGAAAAACTGCAGTGTGGTACGGTGTTCCCTATGATGGAGCCCGTTCCTCATTAATCCTCCTTAAAAAGAGTAGATCGTTTGAGTTACCTACGTGAATATCTGTAAATATTGTCCACCACAACCACAAATGTGTATCACCGCAGAATATTGCTTGTGATTGGCTCACATTGATTCCGACCGTCTCATCGCGAACGTTGCAGCTGAATCTTGCTTTGATATCATCACGAACGGCATTGTCTTTTAAACAGCTGCGATCTCTGTCTGTTTTCTCGCTGAATGGGTCTCCTTATTAGTAATAACAAGGTGCTGAACAATTGTTCAAGCATGTCAAGTGTGAAAGCAGACATTGTGCACGTTATGTCAGCACCATTGACGGGAAGGGGGAAAGGGTTCTAATGACCAGAATGGCTTAACGGCGTGGCAAATGCGACTCCACTCTCAACTTATTTGACTAATTGCTTTGGCCTTTGCCGGGTCACGAGGCAGGAAGTCCTCCTCGGCGACGTGTTAATCGGGGGTGTACAAGTCAGCTCTGACACGTATCTGACCGCGCTCTCCAAGCACATACACAAATAATGGGAAAATTATCCCCTAATTGTGTTTGGTGGACTAAGTGATTTTCCTTTTCCCTTAGACAGGTCACATGATCACCAAATTACCGTGCCATTGGGTCAATGGGATTGTTAATTTACCTTAAGATCCAAACAGGTTTAACCTGTTGTAGATATGTGTTTTCAGTGGAGAGGCAGTCTACAAGTGTTTTGCACTCTTGCGTGTGAAAGTAAGAGGATTAAAATAATAATTTGAAAGCCCTTCTGTACTGGAGCATAAGAATCTCACTTTTGATTTGGTTGTAAATGCGTACGGAAGTACTGGAACACCAGAGTTTCCAATTGTTTTATCACTTGATTGCATGTGAAATAAATTGGCAGTTGTTGTTACTAGATTACTTTTCTCTTAGGGAAAGATATACAATTTTCATGTTTTATTTTTAATTTGACTATTGAACACTGATAGCATAATCACTCATAAAATGTTTTAGTATTTTAGTTTTTTGTTTTTTTTTCCTGAAAGTTCAGATAATTTACTATATTCACCTAACATTCTCCTAAAAATAACAATAATAATCAGATTAGTTTAGGGAAGTAATAAGGAATGTGTATTTTCCGGTGGGTATTTAATTTATATATTCATGTTTTGGACGGGGGCATTAGCATTCGCTCGGACAGTAGAAGGCAGAGGCTGGTTAGCGACAAGCCAAGAAGCCTGGGTGATTTTCCACCCGACACACGCTTTCACTGGCACTGGAGGCGAAAAGTGGCTGGTTTTTAATATCATTTGTGAAAAGTGGCTGGTTTTTAATATCATTTGTTAGAAAAGTAATCCAAATGAAATTAAAAATTAATTAATGCAAATTAAAATGTTTTCTATCACAATGCACGTCTGTCACAAAGCGAGTATTTTCATTAAACCGTTAATTTTTGGAGACAAAGCCGTTAAAACGGAATGGTTGGTCCACAGGTCTACGGGGGTCTGCAGGAAAGTGACGTTAACTGGTTCATGTGCACTAACGTTTCTGCGGCGTTTGTATCTCTGAACTAATCATTAGCTGTTACGTTGAGTAATAAAAAGCAACGAGAATAATCTCAATCTGATCTACAATGTCGGCTTTAATTATCCCTGTCCCGCCACTCCGCTTTCTCCTTCCCTTATTGCCTCCAGACAAGGAGGGAGGGGGGAAAAAAAACTCTAACACTGTAAGTATATGGAATTTGTTTGTATGTCTGTTTGAACATGCCAGTTGAATTTAATCGGGGACTCCACTGTGGGGCAGAAACTTGCGGCCCGTCTGGGATTCTGGGCCAGACCTTGTTAACGCGCGCAGCGTTGTTTGTTCAGGGTAACTGCCCTAGAGTTGCCTGCATCTCTGATTTCAGTTCATCTCGCTGCCATTCCCACTGATAGTAATTGGAAGAAGTGGGCTCTTGGGTAGGGAAAACTGAGATCAGAGCCTGAAGTCGCCCCCTTACGCCCAGAGCAGCCCTCACTGACTTCCTGGTGAAGTAGCCCCCTTACGTCCAGA
>JAOYSI010003155.1:0-48355 GCA_025775065.1 Hiodon alosoides
TTCGGCCGTAAAATGAAACAAACAGAATCCTCCCGGTTTGGGGCAGAAAAGACGAAAAAAAAGAGCACAACTGAAATACTTCCCGGTTCAGGGCAAAAAGACAAAAAAATAACACAACGGATATTCCTCCCGCTCCGGGGCAAAACGCAATTAGCCGTCGCTAGGTTCGGCGTCTCGTCCTCCTCGTACGGGGAAGGCTTCGGGGCTTTACTCCGGCACGTCCTCTGGCTGGAGCTGCAACACAGCACATATGCCTTTCCCGTTCGGCATTTGCTCTCACCTTGCTCTCACCTTGCTCTCACCTTGCTCTCACCTTGCTCTCACCTTGCTCTCACCTTGCTCTCACCCGTAGCTTCCCAGGTGCCGAACTCTTCGCCTGTTGTCTGCCGGCTTTTATTCTTTCCCTCCCCAGTCAGCCAATTCGTTTTACCTGTGCCGGTGATTGCTGGGGAGGGAACGTACCGTTGCTCAAAAACCCGCCCCCGTGCTTGAGAGCATCTGCCATCCATAAGCCCCGGGGTTGCCACAATATATAAATGGAGCTAACTGTGTTATGTAGTATTTTTTTCTTAAAGTTGCTTGGTAGTTTTTAGTGTCGAAATTTCCCGCTGTGCATTTACGGTAAGGTTTACGTTTAATTGCAAATGTTATTCATCAACCCTGAGTACACGATTATTATAGAGCTATGAGGCGCTTTTACCTCATTTCAGTTCTTTTTTAGTACATTAGATCTGACAACACGTTATAAATAGCCAGAAATGCCTAATCACAGATCAATTAAGGCTAGATTGCTTCATGTGACGTCAAATTTGCCATGCCATTCTCTTTAATTGGGATATAATTAAAATGTAGCCGTAATGAAGAGGTGCCTTTTAACTGGTATTTATTTTCTTATAGATGGATGAATATGTGAAAAGTAAACTGTCTTGAGGAGTTAATTCTTACATTGGAAGCTATATGTATTAATTTATAATATTTTAAAGGGTTCCTGTAGTCATTGCTAATAGGCAACTTCAAATAGCTACATAATGAACTTATCAGACTGATTTTAAATTCCATTTTTAAAACGGCAGAAACATGACATTTAAAGCAACAGTTCACCCCAAACTGTTCTGTCATAATTTAGTAACTCTCGAAACATTCCAAAGCTAAATCAAGTATATTATACTATATAGTATAGTTGAGTGTACCAGTGGTGGCCGGCCAATAGGGGACGATTGGGCGCTGACCCCCCTGAGCCACACACACGCAAAATCATAATAAAACTGATAATAATCAATTATATAAATTGATATAATATAATATGGTATGATAGAAAATCATCTGTGCAAAATATATGCTTTCCCTACTCTGCTTGTCCGCATGTATCAAGTCTCATCTGGGGTGATTAGAGGATCGCCCGCAGGAGGCGGGTCTATGCAGCAATTTTGCCAATTGCTGATTCAAGGTATAAACATATCAAGATATGACATAAAATGTATCCAATCAGCGTCCTCAAATCTAATCCGTAAAAAATCCTAACGAGCCACTGCTATAGTCAGGACTGGTCAGTAGGGGCGCCATTTTAGCTACATGATAATGGCAAGCGCAAAGACCCAACCCTAATGGTAAAATCTCTCTTAGAAAGTCTGTTTAAGTGGAGAACATTGGCGGAAAAAACTTGAGGTAAAAGAGCTGGGCCCAGATCATCCTGACCTCTCGCAATTAGACAACAGGCTAGCATAAAGGGAAGCCGTACAAGCGAGGCTTCTCCCGTAGTTGGTACACAAAAAAGGCCTGGCTATGTGGGTGTGGTCATGCTAATACATTATTTTGCTTTCTGTGCTTGCTTTTTAAAACAATGGAGACAGATCCAGCATGGACAGCAACAGGAGTGAGAGATATGAAGCACCTGTCTGAGAAAGTAAGAAAACAGGAGAACACCAGAGCACACATGAATAATTATGTCAAGCTAGCCATATTGGGAAGAGTGAACATCGCTATGCAGCTAGAAATTAATTTGTCATATTTGTTTAATGAATGACCAGGTGTCAAGCAGATGTACTCAAACTTCTTCTTTTGTGTTCCACAGAAGAAAGAAAGTCATACAGGTTTGAAACAACATGAGTGAATGATGACAGAATTGTCATTTTTGGGTGAACTATCCCTTTAATTGTTTTTCCTAAACTTTTTTTAAACTTTCACTGTTTTGCATTAAATCATACTGGGATGGTTGCTGAAATTGTTTTATGTGGAACAGCCCTACCTAGAAAATTTTCCACCAGCCGCCACTGGTACCTTCCTAGCTACCTACCTACCTTATTAATGTTCTGTGTGCAGGATTTTAATGAGCTGTCATTAAATGCAATTAATTGTATTTTTCTTCTTAATTTTCTTAAAGTAGAATGAAAGTTAACAGATCTTTAACCAAAACCGAATCTTAATTTAAGAACATACTTGACCACAGCATTGACGTACAATTGGAGTGCTGCCCGAGCTGGGATAGGTGAAAATTACAGGGTTCTTTAGGCTTGTCGTGATCTCCTTATGGTTTCCTGGTTGTCTGAAGGCTGACATTGTCATCGAGAGGGACATGATTCTCCTCCAATTAGCACTGAACTCATGTGGGGCGGTGTAGCATGCAGAGTGTAAAATAGATGGGTTGCCTAAAGGTGACTGGGATTCAAGACTTATAGCAGCTAGCCAAGATGCATTAGCACGATTGGTGATTCAAAGAATCAGTAAAAATCTGTATTATTTTAACCTATATTCATTTATGTTCCAATATAGGAGTAGTTATTGTATAAGAATTTTAAGTTTTATAGGTATTTTTGACAATAATAAATCAGACCATAAAAGATACTGCCACCAGTATTTTTCTGAATTGCACAGGGAATATTGTACTAAAAATAATTTAGCATTTTTAAGAAAGGCTTGCAACCATTTTAGTTGAATTACACCATTCTTTGAATTAAAAATAAAATGTATTCCGACCTCTATTCAGACCATAAATTTTCTCTAACAAAATATTCTTTATATAACATTTATTCTTGCAGATAAAATTCAAAAATCGATCGAAATAGATTTGATCATTTTTGGATAAATTGAGCAAAAGAATACGCTGGTTTAATCTAGAAATATTGGTTAACATGATACGTTCACTTGAAAACCCATATAATTCATTTTAATTCAAGTTAAGTTATAAATGATCGCTAGAGTGCTGTGCATTGCCAAAGGTTCCGTTTTCCATTTTCTCATGTTTATAGGAAGACAAGATGCCAGAGAAAAATGAAATACCATTCAACACAGTTGGGATCTCATTGGACAGATAAGTATTTATTTAAAAATATTTTCACATTTGGTAAGAATTGTCATCCCAGAAGCCATAATAAATGGTATTAAGCTTTATTATGCCACACTCACTTTTAAAACCAGGTAATTTTCAAGGGATACTAAACTTTTTGTATTTTTGCCTGCAAGTGTTCTAAATATTTGAAGAATACATGGATATCCAGAATAAGTCAGATTTAATTATTTTATTAAAAAGATGGGTATACCTAGTAAACTGGCCACTGACTGTATATTGAGCTCTACAGCCTAAACTGAAGATTGTGTCACAGTAAACCCAAGCTGTATAACACCTTCAGACCCTACTCTAAAAGAATTGAGAATATTTTTTGCAAGAACTGCATCCTATTAGAGTTTAGAGTGAGTATGGGGCAAACTTACTGTGTTGTATCAGATGTTAATTCAAATTAATTAATAAAAAACTCATAATTTTCAATGTTTTAATTTAAATGGCAACAGATGCTCTACAGCCTAAACCACAGATAATGTCAGTAAATCTGGAGAAACCCTCGTTCAATTGAAGCAAGTATAATTCATGCAAGAATTGCATCCTACTAGATGTAGCATGTCGTTAAATAAGGCGAGAATGAATGAAAATATATTCATTTCAATTTTCAACAACCATGGTTTTACCTTCAGACCAATGTAACTACGTATAATTCCACTATATTTTAGAGTATAAAGTATGAAGCAAATAAATACAAATCCATTCATTTACAACTATAAACAGGGTAATATCATTGAGCTCTACATAGTAGAGGAGAGGGTCCCAGCTGCAGCCAGAATGAGCCAGTGGGAAGGTTGGAGGGAGGGATGACACAACTACTCCTCCCAGGCTCCAGCCTACCTTGTGTTTGTGATGTGGTCCTTTTTTTAAATTGTTTTTGTGTGTATGTCATGTTGTACGTTTTTTTCCCCTCATAGGAAGGCTTTGTGAATTGCTTGTTATATACTTTTAGACCTTTGAGTAAAAAACACCATATTACTTGTCAACTGGGCGTGGTGGGAGGATCTGAACCAGTGTATTTAAACAGCAATTTCATTATTTTGTCTTAGCATGGTCTTACATATTAAGCACTACAGCCTGAACTACAGACAGAAACAGGGAGGAATAACATCTTTGGACCCTCCTCTAATTGAATCAAGTATAACTTACAGCAGGCCAAGAAAGGCACTGCAATTTTACCCTTCCCAGCCCAGGCACCGCTCTGACTATTGTATACCTCCCCCGTGTGCTTCCCTAGTCAGACTAGGCAAATGACATCTCGCTCATAGGACTCAGGAATAAAATGTACGCACAAAACTCAACACAAGAGTCAAATAAATTGCTGTTTCGCTAACACAACATAGCAAAATATATCTAAACAAAACCTCCTTTATTGACCCTCTCTTCCCCCGAAAGCGTGGTGTTAGAAAAGCTAGCTAATGTTTGCTACAACGTAGTTTCCTAAGAGCCCTGCTGTGCCAATGAACTACCTTGCACAAAACCCAACTTGACTTTTTTTTTTAGCGATTAGCGATAAAAAATATAATTTTTAAATGGCCAAAAAATTCAGATAACATTTTGGGTAACAACTATAATGTTTTTCCAAATTGTATTAGAGGGTCTGATATAGTCTAAAGCAGTGGTCTCCAAGATGATGCCCGCGGGCACCTGATAGCCCGCATGTAGTCTGTGAGTCGCCCGCCAAGCACGTTCTATAAATATGCTAAATTTTAATTATTAATTTTTTTAATTTATACTTACAAAAAATGAAAACTGTTATGTTAAAATTTCATACAACATTAAAACGTCAAATAAAATCATCATTTAAAAAATGTAAATATTTAGAAGTTTACGCATGTTATTCTTAACATACGACCTATTCTGTGAGTTGAGGCGGTAGCGAGCTGACGGGATAAACAATGTGAAATCAACTATAACAAAAAAACAAACACGTAAGCATTAATTATGGCTGATGGCGCACCAGGTCCTGCAAAAATAAAAAGACATTACTTTAACGAGGAGTAGGGGACAGAATTTCTCTCCACAAATGTCAAAGGCAAAAGTGAATGCCTCATCTGTGGGACTAGCATCGCGGTATCCAAGAGGCACAACGGGGAGAAACATTTCACCACAATCCACAAAATCTTCAATAGCAGTTATCCACCAGGTACATCACTTAGAAAAGCAACAAAAAGTTAACATTTAAAAAGTTAATAAAAGTTAACCTTTTTTATGCCAGGATATCAATATATTTCATTATCCCTTTGACAATGTTGTTAATTGAAAGTTTAAAAAGCACCATTGTTTTATATTTATTATATTTATAACAACATTTTTATTTATTTTTGAGTATATCAAATACTTTTGTGCCACCCTACTAACTCCCATTCAGTAAAAAAAATAAAAAATCACTCTCGTCTTCCTTGCACTACTCAGCTTCCGGGGTTTGAAATTTCCCAACTCTCGAAAATGCAGTCTCCGCCATTAAATGACTCTCTGGAAACGTCGCCATGTTCAAAATACAGAATCTTTATTGTTTCTCATAATTTTGTCCGCCGATGGAGTTTAAATAAAGAGCTGGATTATTTGAATCAGAATCAAGGTAAATTTACAAGAATGTTATATTGGAAGTTCGTTTGAGTACTTGCTTAATGTGACATTTAGTCATCGATCTACGACGACGTGTTTGCACGGCTAGGGCGTATGTCGCAGTTCAGTGGCTGGCAGATTGTGATTTGTTAATGGGTATTTCGACTGAATACGAGACCGCTATGTTTAGATATCTCGATTACTTTAAAATTTATGTGCCTAACAAAAATTAACTAGCTTGTCAGATCCCATTGTTACAGATTTTGTACCAGCTAGTAGCCTGGTGAATACGTTCTAGTTACCGGCTCAAATCATATTTCAATTAAATGTAGCTAATTATGTGTTTAGTTTATGAATTTAGAATAATACCAATCACAGATATTAGTATTAGCATTAGTTACCTAGCGAGAGAATACTCAAAAGTAGCTAGCCAGCTACAAATTAAAGACAAGTTAGCATCTTGATACTTGTAACAAATGTTTCTTTCTATTTAATTTGTATGTAATTAATAAAGTGTTTGAAAATCATTTCCTTTCTGGCTTTAAAATAAGTTTCCTTAAATTATAGTCTTACTATATTGTGAAGCTGTAACTATATCCGTTTATTTAAGTACTAATTTGTGAAAATGATTCCGAGATTTTAGTTGTATCCTGAGGATATGGCTGTTCTCTCTCTTCAGATAAGGCACACCACTGATCCTATTTGGCCTGGCCATGGAGTTGCCTAACTATAGTCGGCAGCTGATGCAGCAACTCCATGCCTTGCGTAGAGAAGGTCAGTTCTGTGACTGCACCATCCTTGTGGGTGAGTCCCTCCACCGCGCCCACAAGTTGGTTTTGGCCGCTTCTAGTTTGCTCTTCAGGTCCCTGCTGGAGGGTTCAGACAGCATCTCCATTGATCCAGCCCTGGTCACTTCTCAGGAGTTCTCCAGCCTGCTGGAGATGGCCTACACTGGTAGGCTGCCTCCTGGCAAGCACAACTTCACCCGAATCATTGCGGCAGCCGACAGCCTGCAGATGTTTGACTTAGCAGTCAGCTGTAAGAACATTCTCACCAACCTGATGAAACAGCCCCCCGACACTCCTGGCCTCTCTCCGGTCACAACCCCACAGTGCCTTCCTGCTGCTGTTTTCCCAGATGTGGAAAAGGATCCATTGAAAGGACCGAGAGAAGCCATAGGGCAGACCAATACTGAAGCAGAAGGTTGCAGAGGAGAGGATGCCAGGAACATCATCCAGCAAGTTGAGCAGACAGCCACAGAAGATGGCAAGGGTTCCGCTTGTGAAAAACATCACCAGGAATCCCCAGGCAGGACAGGTTACCAACTCCTCATCCTGATATGAAGTCTCAATGCCCCGTTCTTTTTTTTAAAGAATGTACCAAATAGTTGATTTGGCCACACCTAATGTTTTTGCTATCTCTCTGATGGGTTTGTTTTGATTTCAGCGTAATGATGTCTTGCTTCACTGGCACTGACAACTCTTTGACCTTCATATTGAGGTTAACAGCAATAGATTCCAAATGCAAATGCCACAATTCAAATACAGACCATTTATCTGCTTACTTGTAATAGAACTAATGAGGGAATTGCACATACCTGGCCATGGAACAACTGAGCAGCCAATCGTCCAAATACTTTTGAGACCTTAAAAAGGGGGACCACATATAACAAGTGCTGTAACTCCTGCACCATTAACCTGATTTGGATATACATGCACTCAAATTATAGGTGAAAGTCTGCACTTTGAGCTCATGTTTATTCTTATTTATTATTTATTATTCAACTCCAATATTCTGTGATAGACAGCTTAAATCTTAATAACTTTGTCCAAATATTTATTGACCTGACTATGTCACTCAAACATCAACAAGAGTCATAACTGCCACACAACACACACAGGACTGTCTCATAAACATCCACAATACACAAACTTCTAAAGTGAGTCTTTTGTTTTTATCGTTATGTGATGTAAAAAAAACTCTGTGTTGTTTAAGTTGTTTGAAAAGTACCCTGTTCGTTCCCTCCACAGGATCACGGGCAGGCGCTGAGTTCTTGGAGTTTCTTTCCCATAGCAGAGATAAGATTGCTGAAGCTATTGGGGATTTGCAGCTATGGGTGAAAGCCATGGAGATGTGGGAGAGAATCTCTAGTGTGGAGAGACAAGTGAGACTGAAGTTCTGCTGGAGAGGCTGTTGTCTTCTCTGTAGTCCTTCCAGAGCCTCTCCCTAGCATGCATCACATGCAGTATATTAACTATTGTTGAGAATGTATTGAATTCATCAGAACAAGTCACCTTTTACAATCAAACTTTTATAGTGCGATATACACAGAATGAGATGCTGTAAGAATTTCCTTTCCTTCCTTCAATCAATCAAAGTCTATTTGTTATGGTGCATTTTTACAATTACATTTTCGTAAAGCACTATACATACTGCTTTTTACTGAGGGAATTAAAAATAAGAAAACCCGGAGCCAAGTGGGGTAAATGGTGGAAAACTATTTCCTGACCCCATAGGCAGTGAAAAGAACAGAATAATGGCATGATAGTAGACACTAAATGGCACTTCCAACAGGTAACCATAAAACGTTTTGCACATTGGGGCCTCCCAAATCGAACAATAGCTAATGGAATTTGCTCAAGTGCAGGTTGAGCCTAATGATTTAGAGGTCACAGGTTCATGCTTAATTTGTCAGTTTGACAAATTATGGTGAAAATGATCTAACAGCTAAAAAAGTCCTAAAATGCATAGAACACCCCTGATGTGTCTCAGCCAGCACAGAGATAGCAAAGATCTGTCCGTGACGGTACCATTGCTCATCCTCAATCCTGTGTATTCCTTCCCTCCACCTAGGTCATTTTAGACTGTGGTAAAAAGGACCCAGGAACTCCCAGTGTTTTCTACAAGCTCTTAAACTGTGTGACTGAAGGTGGGAGCCTTTCACCACACACCCTGCTCACCCTGCTGGAGCTCCTAAAGGAGTACCATCCAAAACTAGCCCCCCTGCTGCAAGAACCAGCGGAGCAAGAGGATAGCACCAACAGGGGACCTGCAGGTAATGGCTATGACGCCCACCCCAAAGTGTCCTCTTAAAGTACGACTGAGTTGAATTCTGTTGTCAGTTTTTCAGAAGTTGAGGAATACACAGTAGTTTTTACTATTATAATGAACATGTACTGCAAATATTTCCATGCTGCTTCATAGTGGTTCATGTGTTATGGTGCACTAAGAGGGGCGTTATGTATGACTACATAGACAATGACTACATAACAAACATGATGCGTGACAGGCGTGTTTTTTATATTTAAATTACAAGTCTGTGTATGTGTTATTGATGTTTGTGTTTCTGTAAGGATTGAAGTTTAACTTTTGTGAGTATAATATCTCTTGACCTATTTGATTTTGAGTCACAAACATCAAAATATTATATGGGAAAAAGATTGTTTACAGTAATTAGTAAGTCACCTTTTTCAACGTCACTTGTGGGAATGCTAGTGGAACAGCAGTGTTGTGATATATGCTATATGAGCAAAGTAACCCAACTTTCTACCCGATGTGGTTATTGTTTTGACATGTTATTAAATAATTAACTTTTTTTTTTAAAAAGTGTAGAGTCCTGTAATTTTTGTGGGAATGTCCAGTGCTTTAATGTTCTTACACTGCCGTGTATTACAGGTCTTTGTGTTAATGTTTCTGTGTCAGCGTCTGTTTGACAGGGCTGTTTTTTCATGTTTTGTTTGTTTCTGTTTGTGTGTTGTCTTGTTTGTTCTGTTTAATTATTTGGTTTGTCCAATTTAACTTGTTTGTTAACATTTATGTTGCTGTTATTTATGTGAAAGACCTGTGGATTATTGTTTTTGTTTTTGTTTTACAGCAGGCATGTCTGTCGAGGAGAGGTCTGAGAGTGATGTACCCCTGCTCACCCACTCTGTGGAGCTGATTGACCTGCTCTCGGACATCAGCTTCCTCACGGACAGCCTGATTATAGCAGCCAACAGCTGTCTGGAGGAGAGGGAGAGGGAGGTACTAATTGAAACACACAAAAATACACATATCTTAAGGGATAACTTTTTCAGCTGTGTATATTGATTAAGTTCTCAGTACACCAGGGAATTAAATGGATACGGTCGTTTATCGGAATATAAGCTTACTGTAGACTGTAAACTGTCTTATTTCCATTAAGGACTCTTTTTTAACTGTACACAAAGGGCAGTGTTTCATTTCTGGTTTATCGACTTGGCAGAGCTAGAGAAGTTAGCCATGGAGAATGGGTTAAAATTGTAACATCTCAGTGTTCAAAGCTGATAAAGACTTAGACTCACTGATGTAATTGCAGACAAAGGTACTTTCACCAAGTATTAAATGAAGGTGTGTATAATTACACAATCCATATGTTCATGTTTTTATATTACTGTTTTTGCTGACCTCTGATATTTAATTCATCTGCCTCCTCGTTTGTGTCTTTTAAAGCACAACTCAAGGCCCACCTTTTTTCTTTGGCTTTTAATTGTACTTAAATTACTATATTTTTATCCTGCTCTCTGTCAGGGTATACGCATGATTTATTTTGTTGTTGATTTTTGCTCTGTTGATCAGTTTATGTATATGTATTGTAAAGCACTTTGGTCAGCTCATGTTGTTTTAAATGTGCTATAGAAATAAATTTGACTTGACTTGACAAAAAATATTCAGTACAAGGTCTGTTGAAGCTGTTTGACAGGTGACATGAACTTGTGACCTCTTGCCACAGGTGGTTTATGAGGTCTGTCGAGACAGGACCCCCAGGGAGGCTGCTGAGCAGTTGCTGAAGCAGGTGTGGGAGGAGGGCACGGTGAGTGAGGGCAGTCTGCACAAGTTGCTCCGCACGCTCCATAAGAGTTCCCCCGGCCTACAGCTGCTCCTGGAGGGCACCCAGACCTCTACAGACACTGCAGCAGACAAACCAGGTAAGAGATGAAGCAGAGTTGTTGTTTTTGTTTTTGTTTCTTG
The DNA here is from genome assembly GCA_025775065.1 of Hiodon alosoides. NCBI lineage: Eukaryota > Metazoa > Chordata > Actinopteri > Hiodontiformes > Hiodontidae > Hiodon > Hiodon alosoides. The sequence continues at coordinate 10,892 of JAOYSI010003155.1, forward strand.
GTCATGTTTTCCATTGACTAGTATAAAAGGCTTTGAGGATAAGGAATTAGAACTTTAACAAGAACCTACCAATTTCAGGATTTAAACTACTTGAAGTGCTCTAGTAAATACGTAGCTATATAATTAAAGTTTTCAGTGGTAATATGTGTATCAACATTAGATTATGTGAGGAGCTGGAATCATCTCATGCTTCTCAACTTCATGTGAATCTTTTGATTCTCTTGACAACCACCTGAATAAGACGAAGCCAGGCTTTTGAGGAAGTACCGCAGCAGACTTCTGGAGTGGGTGTACGACCCCCAGAACCTCCTACTCACACTGGAGGCAATTACTGGTTTTCCAGCTGAAGAAAGAGAGGTACATATTGACCCCTTTTGTGCCTCTATTTGCCTCTTGATGGAATACTATAATTTACATGAACACTGCCATACATTCACCAGAGAGAAGTGTACTACTTTCAATATGTGGAGTACTTGAGTGTGGCCCACAGAAAAACACACACATAGGAGCGATAAGCATGTACCCAACCTGATTGCTCATGAGAGAAAGTGAAACTAGTTTTAGATAAGGCATTATTAATGTTTAAATATGGACTTTGTGAACACAGCAGTATTTATCAACGGCAGCATACAAAGAGTGTGAAAAAATTGTGCAAGTTGAGGACAGAGATCACAGTTGAAGACCAAAAAAGCTGTCTGAATCTGATAAACAGTACTTAAATGTCACAACCTTTAGGGTCAGATGGAACTCCAGTGAAGTATTTCTCAGCATCTAGACACTTTGACCGTGAGAGGAAGTCTCATAAGAAATGGTCTTGTTGGGCTTGGTGTAGCTAAGAAATGGTTCTTGTGGAAAGGCACCATAAAGCATGGAGCGACAACCAGTGGCAGAAAGTATTTCCAAATTTGACATTATTGGTTTACAAAGACACCAGTATACCAGAGTTGATTCATCATGCAGTACTTACAGGAAAATGACCGGTTAGCAAAAACTATATCTTTCAGCATGATAATGACCCCAAACACTCTGCAAACATGATTAAGATCAACTGAGAGTGAAAGCCTGCAGATGGAACACTCAGTATTAGATTGGCCACCTCAGATTCTTACCACAACATGATTAAAGCTGTGTGGGGTCAAAGGGAGGATAAGCAGCCATTGTGAAAATAATAGTTATTACAATTCTGGAAGAAGTTACTACAGGACTTCTTGAATACATATTTTCATAGTATTAATGTTTTTGTCTTTACTTCAGTATTATAGTGCATCACATTTCCATTCAGTTCCAGTGCATAATCTATAGAACTTCTCTCAACGTGACCTGAGTTTATGTCTCTATTCTCAGTGTATCCAGGGATTCCTGAAACAGAGTAGTGGTGCTCAGTGTCTGGACAGGATTGTATCCTTGGCTCTGGAGGGAAGTTCTCTGTCTGCCCTTTCTGTCTGGAGGCTGCTATTCAGGGCTGCAGCTCAAAATTCATGGCTGGAAATGTTGACCGGGGAGGTCCGGGAAGAGCCTGGAGCCGAGAAGCTCATTCAGTCCGGTGAGTAACTCCAATATATCAAACAGCTGACCGTCAGACTGGATCAGAACTTATTAAATCAATCAAACAGTGCCTAACCCATTTAACATTTAAACATTACGCCAAGGAGTTTTTCCTACTGAAATCTTTGGCCTACTAGAGAATGGGAATAAAATGGGAATAAAATAATTGGCCTTCTACTTAGAAAATGGAACTGAAAATGTTGCCTGTGATTAACATGTGTGATCCTTTCCTTTCAGTCATGGACTCTGAGAGCCTACACTTGGATATCCTGCTGAAGCACAAGTCATTAATCCTAGAAAATGTGAGGGATCTGGGAGCTCTGGAGAGCGTAAAGGATCCTGGGAGTATGGCAGAAGAATTGACCGAGGTAGGTCTCAGGAGAAGGTCAGAGAAATCAAAGTGCTGGTGTCCTGCAGCTGGAAACCTGCACCTTATCTTTACTTTATCTGTGATTTCTGTTCTACAGTTCATTCAGACTTGCAGAGAGGGTTTTTTATGTTTGTCTATGAAAGACATCCTGGGACAGATTTTGGAGGAAAAGTCGCTCTCTGCTCAGCCTTTCTGCATGATGCTTTCCATGAATCGCCAGTCTTTCCCTCAGCTTCTTCCTCTGTTCAGCGACCTTGAGCAGGCTGGTAAGGAAATCATAATATTGTTCTTTAAAGAGCTCTTGCAAAAGAATCTTCAGGTGCAAATCAGTTTTTTGTTTGCTGTCCCCTCTCTATTAGTTGGTCAACCCCTGTTGGTCTAGCTGTGCTCTTAGAAGGGAGGAAATCACCTTAATGGCTATATTACCTTCTGTTCTGCTCCACATTCTTTACTTTTATTTGGTTTTATTCTGTATGTGTCTTTTATTGCATAATTTTCTAGTGTGTGAATTCTCTCGACTGACTCTGGGGTCAGGGAATAATTTTCCCGTTTGGCTCTGGGTTATTTTATTCCCTCTGGAAAATGCTATCTGTTCTGCGCTTTGTGACGAATACTATTTGATCATGCCATCTAGTTGGCTGGCCAATCTCTCTGGAACATTACCAATTCTAGGCTTGCCTGTTCTTTCATTTTCTGTTGTTTACATGTGTGCAATAACCTTAAGTTATTAGCCACACAAAAATAAAACTGTAAAAATGTCATAAAACATGGCATCAACAGACTAAACTATGCATTAAATCACGGAGCTTGGGATGAACCCCGAATGCCTTCAGATCAAATCCTAGTGACGCACCTGGGGAGTATAATGCCATTTTGTCCTGTTGGCTCACTGAGATGGTGAAGATGGCTTAGCCCCGCCTAAAAACATCACTGGCCACTCCACAAGGCGATGTTCCAAGGTGCTTTGCTCACAGACATCAGCAGTAGGGGTGACTCCGCACGCGTTCACCAGGTTCTGTCAGCTGAACATTGTGCATGCATAGTTTCCAATGACTCTCAAGTAATTTGGCATACTGCTCAGAATTCTGGGGTTCTTAAAATGGTATAACCCATTTAATATTTATATTTCTGGAAACCAAGTTTATGATAATAACCCAACGTTATTTTTAAATGATTTTTTCCACTTTGTTCCCAGAGAAAGAGGCTGAACTGAAGGGGGTGCAGATGTCCGGCGCACTCGAGGGCACGGACGTGGGGAAGGAGAGGGGAGGGGCTAAGCAGTGCTTCTGTCAGTGGTGCGGAAAAGCCTTTGCCTTCAGGTGTCGGATGGAGGTTCACCGTAGGCGGTGTCCGCTGTCCCGCGAGAGCAGCCACCGCTGCCCACGCTGCCCCCAAGAGCTGGCCACACCCCGGGCCTTGCAGCAGCACCTGGCCCAGGCCCATGAAGGCCCCGCCCGCAAGAAAAGGAAAAGGCAGGAGCTGGTCACCTGTGACCTTTGTGAGAAGACTTTCGCCCACCCATCAGGTGAGTAGACCAGGAAGGGAGGCAAACAACTCCACCTCGTTCTTCTCCCTTTGTTGTCATTGGTAGACCAGGTTGAGAACCTGTAAAAAGAGTTTAGAGCCTGCTGGAAGTGTGGGATACACCATTTTGGGTTTAGACTAAATGGACTTTTCAGCCCAGAAACAGACAGTCATGCATGGAAGATAGGAGATCGCAGCTGGTATGTAAGGAGAGGCAAGCAGCTGAAGATAGGACATTGTTTGCCAGAGCCATGGAATTGAAGTGGATGGGCAGCAATTTTGTGTCAATTTTGAGAGAGGATAGAAGGGATGATGGAGAAAGAGATCAGTATATTAGAAAAAAACTATGCCATTTGGTATTCACGTCTATTTAAACAATTCAAAAAAGCAAAAAAAAGTTATTGAATGTGAACATTAGTTTCAGAAAGTTTTGACAAATGCCTAAAAGTAGAAGGGACAAGAGCTAATTGGAATGCAGATGGCAGTCCGAATAATTTACAAGCAGGCATGCTGCTCCAGGGGAACAAAGCAAAGGAGTACCCATTAATTTGTTCTATCGATGTGGAATCCCAGGCATGCTGTACCACAAACGCACTGACCACTTTGATGAGAAGCCCTACGCGTGTGAGGAGTGTGGAGCCAAATTTGCAGCCAACTCGTCCCTGAAGAACCATGTGCGCCTACACACAGGCGAGCGGCCCTTCCATTGCAAACACTGCGACATGAGCTTCAGCCAGGCGGCCGCTCTTTCCTACCATACTAAGAAAAAGCACTCTGAAGGTACACGGCCAGTAGGGAGCAAGGGGATGCCAAACCCTCCACCAGAACTTACCACCCAGTTAGTGGATGGCAAGCGATGAAATGGAAAAATGTTGTTAAGCTTTGTCTAGTATGATTAATATCATCTATGTGGTATTAGCTCATGGGGACACTATGTGATATGGTGGTTAATGTGTGAAAAGGTTTCCGGTTCAGATTTCATGATTGCTGTCATACCCTTGAGTGTGTTCCTCGGCTGAGATTGCTTCTGTGGCCTCCTGAGTGGCTCAGTTAGTGAAGGTACTCGCTCAAGCACAGACTTGGTCCACGTTCAAATACAGATTTGGGACTGGAGTGGGTGGGTAATGGCAGTACTTATTAGTCTCCATGTCGGCATCCCCAGGCGCCTGTAAGCTAGCAGTGTTTTCAAAAGGGATGTGCCTCCCCAATTGAATATCTATACAATTACATGGCTTGAATGCAATTGGATCAGTGAAACCAATTTTACATCCAGACCGAACAGGGTTTTTCTGGAATGGCCCCTGTTCATAATTGACGATCTTCAGTTTATGGTTTCAAGCCAATTTAAAACCTCAATGTATTTAGCATGTATTTTCCCTACTCAAATGCCACAGTGGGTGTCTTAACCTTTTGAAATGGATGTTCCTAGGTAAGATGTATGCCTGCCAGTACTGTGAGGCTCTGTTTGCCCAGTCAATCGAGTTGACGCGCCATGTGCGCACGCACACTGGGGACAAGCCCTACGTCTGCAGAGAGTGTGGCAAGGGATTCAGCCAAGCCAATGGGCTGTCAGTTCACCTGCACACATTTCACAGTGAGTCACTGCGTACATTCTACTTTAAATCACTGAATGCAATGTACACATTTCACATGGGGTCTTGGCTGCTCAATGATAGGAAAAATCCTCCAGAGGAAAAATGCCCATCTGTGATAATGCAATACCTCCACCACCTCCTCCCCTGCACATGTCAGACATTGCAGACCCCCACGACTGCCAGAAGTGCCGGATGAGTTTTGCTTCTCTGGAGGAGCACAGAAAGCACATTCAGGAGTGTCATCCCAAGGAGTACCACCAGTGTGACAAGTGCAAGAAAATCTTTAACAGCGATGCCCTTCTGGAAAAACATGCAGTCATCCATGTTGGAGGGAAGCCCCATAGCTGCAAGATTTGCCACAAAGCTTACCAGGTAAAGGTTCTGGACAGACCAATAGTTCCTTCTATTGAAATAAAGCCATATGGAATTTACAATGTATTGATAGTTTACATTGACAATTTTGTCAACTGATGGACACATACATGTGATGGGCATATAGTATTCTGTGAATAAATTTCAGGTTAGTCTTTATTTGACATAGTAAGCATGCATATGACTACATACCAAGATTAGTACAATATTTCTTATTTTAGGTTTATTTGGTGTAATTTGGTGGTTCTTGGTTCTCCAGCAACTATCTGGTCTGTGGTATCACAATCGCACCACCCACCCAGAAGTTTTCGCTGGCCAGAGCCACCGCCTCTTGAAGTCCCTGTTCCAGTGCATGGCCTGTGACAAGGCCTTCTCCAGCAGCACCAGCCTGGCCAAGCACGAGAAGTCAGAGCATCCTGGTAGTCCCTTTTATCCACATTGTCAGCTGCTCACTTAGCCAAAGCCCAGGTTTTCGCCATTGTCACCTGTTTTTCTTTTAGTACCACTGTTTCCAGTCTGTTCCTCTCTCCAACAGAGAAAGTTTTTAAGTGTGATGACTGCGAACAACAATTCACAGAGTCAGACCTGCTGGTGGCACATAAGAAGGAAAACCATTCAGGTAAGTGCTGTAAAGTGCTTACCTGTCACTGTGGGGGGTAATGAACATTTAAAATTGGCCATATGTAAATATGATTTTTATCCAATTAAAAAATGTTTTGGTGCAGACAGAAAAAGGTAAGCACAAGGACCATGATAGTAAAATAACATCAAAAGCTGCACGTTTTTTAATTTTATTTTATCAATCATTTAAGTCAATCAATTTATTTTTATAAAGTGCTTTTCACATGTTTCCATATCACAAAGACACTTTACAATAAAGGGTAATACAATATTTCCCTGGCCAGACCCCAGAAAAGCTTTTACAGTGAAAAAAATACATGAATCAGTTCAGAGCAACACCGGGTTTTTGAGGAATAATTAAAAATGGTGGGAAACAACTATTTGGCCCCAGAGGGAAATAAATTGGCACCATTAAATTACCCATAATTGACGAGGAACTGTTGTGTCGGTGCCTGTGCAGAGTCGCAGATATTTAAGTGCCTATACTGCCCAGGCTCCTTCCACACGGCCGCCGAAGTACAGCTACACCTCTGCAACCAGCACTTCAGCCAGGAAGGGGAAGTCTCTGGGTGTGCCCACTGCGACCTCCTCTTCCCCAGCCAATTGGAGCTGCAGGAGCACTTCCTTTCCAAGCACCATGATGTGCTGTCTGAAAACTCCCAGGTCTCCACCTCACAAATGGTACCAGTCGCTACACCTCTGTCACCGAATGTAATAATTTTTTCCTCTTGTATAGCAACCCTTTAATTTTGAAGCATATCCAGCATTTTATATTCTAAAACTTGCCCTTTGTACTGTAAAATGATTGACGTCACTAACAAAATTCCCCTTTATTAAACATTTACACAGACAGAAGTTCTAAAGTTTCCATAGTTTATCATTCCTCATTCACCCCCTGATGCAAACTTGTTTCACTTAGAGCTTAATTCGGGGCTCTGTATGATGTGTGTATCACCTGCACAGGTCATCCAGACAGAGGAGCCTTCTGGGGGGACAGAAGAAGTCATCACCCTGGACCAGTCCCAACTGGGCTGCTCACAGGTGTATGTGGCACTGGGGGACTCGGAGAGCTCCACCTCTGGGGCAGAGATTGTTGCAGTCAACATGGAGGACTTGTTGGATGGAACCGTCACCTTTATCTGTGGGGAAAGCCAATGAATGTCACTCTGAGTGTGAGAGAGGAGATGAGGAGAGTCACTGGGTGTGAGAGTGAATGAGAGTGTTACTGTGAGTATGAGGGCTCTTAGTGACACACTTGGTCATAGTTGCAAATATTTTTATTCAAGCTTAATTAACAGGATATGGAATTGTTACTGTCTTTTTAGCAATAAAACGGCAATTAAGCATTGAATTTCAAATCACATTACTGCCTGATTCACCTGGTGTTCTCTTCAGTAATTTTTAACATTCAAAAATGTATTTTAAACAAGGTTTAAAATAAATATTACTAACACAAAGCTTTTTTTTTTATTTTTATTCTAACTCTGCTCAAAATCTCATCTCGGGTTGTATAATCTTGCTAAATTATAAAACAAAATACCTAGTTTAAAAATATGACTAGGGATGACTTGGCTCACTCTACTTCTCTTAATTGTGTTTGCCTTCTTAACCAGTATCCAGAGCAGTGGTATCCAAATAAGTAGCAAAACTGCAGGTGGTGCGCCCACCAATAATTTCTGTTGGCATGACAGCCGTACATCAGCATTGGTACATTTATTGCATACTTTTAAGAACTATAAAATAGTTACTGACGCACTATATATACACTTCATTGATACAATATGTCTTTACCACGCATGTATTATACACACACACTGTATGCCAATGTTTAATTGTAATGTGCAAGCCGCTTAGCTTGGTAGCAGAGCTGGTGTTCCATATACTGGTGCATTCCAGAGTAACCATTTCAGGATTGGACAAATCTGGTTATCAGAGCTTGAGAGGTATCTTAACTAGGAGTGCACCGTAAAAAACTTAAACTATCTTTATTCTTGATACTAAGTATAGTACAACATTTCCTCCATTCTTAAAGAACTTAAATCATCTTTATTCTTAATACTGACTAATTTCTGTAACTAATCTCTGGGCACAACTAACTAATCTCAGGTGTATTGTTACATGCAGGATCACCAAAAAACAACCAACTGGAATATCACATACAGTATACATAATATACAGAACAGAATTTTCAACACTCAAGAACAAAAATATTATTAATGCTTAATTCATAGTAAAAAAAATAGTTATAAATTAAATAACTTTACTTTACTGGGCTGTGGGTCCTGAAAATTATTAGGGTATGAGTGCTGAATGTTTTGAAATTTTGCATGCAGGGTCTCAGTTGGATGCTTGTCCCATTTAGTGTAGTCGACAGGATTCGACAGGATCGAGGGACCTGTCGATTGTGCCTTCGAGCGCAATCGACAGGATTACACGGTCGCTGTTTTTAATTTATCGTCAGTCCAAGGTAATTACATTAGTGACTAAATTAGTATCTGCTTTCCTGAGATCGGATCTTTCAATCATTTGTCTTGGTTATGGTCATGTTGTTTTAATTTTTAGCCACAAGGTGGCCTTCCAGCATTTACATTGGAGAGAAAGACCAAGATTTGACTAAAAAACTATTTCTCACTTCTCTTTAAATAAAACACAATACTTACACATTTAAGGGGATCCTCTTCACATATACAGATTATAATAATTTGAGACTGAATTGCCTTCAGAGAATTTTTATGACTTTATGATGTTATGGGATCCACATCAGCCTGATCACATTATATACCGTTCTTCCCACATTTCTTATTGTGGTTTTGCGAAAAACGAGGTAAAACTAAAGTTTCTTTAGGGTTGTTAAAATATTCCTTGTATTTATCAATGCATGGAACCATAGGAAAACATAACATAAATCAGTGTTATACACTGTTGTAACTGACATGTGTTTGCAGGTTTTCAGGTGTTTATTTGGCAGAAATACATCAAACACAGAAACGGGAAGGGTTTTTTTTTTTTTCTTTTTTTTTTTTTTTGCCAAAAATTTAAATTTTCTCAATACGTTATTCAGTACCTCCCAGAATACTTATTGGTTCTGGGAATGCGTGATTTCCATGGGTCCCACTGTTCTTGTTGTAGGTCACCCCTGGTAGTGTAGGTTCTTTGGACCCCACAGAAATTCAGTATTCTTAACATCTTGTAGTTTGAGACACTTTCTGACTGCTTCGACACTCAGATCCCAGTCCCAATCACACTATGTTAACCACATAGAAAGGAGTTGAGAATTGCCTATAACCGCCATATAGTTCTGGTCAACATTATTGTCACCCTTACATTTTTTTGTATATCATGTACAATATCTTCAGAAATAAATGGAAATGTAACAACTCTGTATCATCAGAATATTTTAATGGGATGCCCAAAGTTAAACAAAAAAAGATGCCTTTTCAACTTCCATATAGTGATTTCAAAGAAGAAACATAAAATATGACCTGCACAGCATTAAAGGCACCCTTCCCTAATATTTGGTTGCACAACCTGTGGCAACAATGACAGCCTCCAAACATTTCTCGTATCCATCTATAAGCTTCTTGCACCTGTCTGCTGGTAGTTTCTACCACTCTTCCATTGCAGTTTGTTCAAGCTATTGAATGTTTGCAGGATTCCTTTCCCCAATGGTAGATTTCAGCTCTCCCCAAAGATTTTCAATTGGATTGCGATCAGGACTCATTGCTGGCCAGTTTAAAACAGTCCATTTTGCCCTTTTCAACCATTCGGTTGTACTTTTGGATGCGTGCTTTGGGTCCTTATCCTGCTGGAGGACCCATGATCTTCAACCCAAAACTAGTTTTCTTACACTGGGTAACACATTTCGCTCTAAAATGCCCTGGTAATCCTCTGATTTAATGATTCCTTTAATACGTTCAAGGCCTCCAGTACCAGAAGCAGCAAAGCAGCCCAAAAACATTATGGATCCTCCACCCTGTTTAACTGTAGGTAGGGTGTTCTTTTCCTTATATGCTTAATTTCGTCGCCTATAAACAATTTGCTGGTCTGCATTGCCAAAGAGCTCTAATTTGGTTTCATCTGTCCATATAATTTTTTCCCATATGGATTGTAGTTTGCCTAGGTAGGGTTTGGCAAAGATCAGTCACACCTTTTATGTCTTTATGTCTTGTCTTCACCATTGTGAAAAGGGAACAGGGAATAAAAGTGGTCTTTTTAAGCATGAAAGCCATCATTCTTTTGGTTAAGTCATATGAGCGCTGACAATTTATCATAGGTGAGTCTTATTTCTAATTTACCACAGGTGAGTGTAATCTAGTTCTTTTTTTCTGATTTGTATTCCTCAAAAGGGAGCCAATAATCATGTAATGGCAATGTTTCCATTTTTTTACTTTTTCCTCCGATTTCTTTTTTTATTGTTATTGTTTTATCCTGTACTGTTTCAAACCAAAGTTGTTTCAGTACACATGCTTTGTAGGGAGATATTGTACATGATACTGATATATTGAGATATACTGATATATTCAGGGGTGCCAATAATGTTGACCATAACTGTATACAGCAACATAAAGATTGGTCCATAAAAATCCATGACCTAAATACAAGTATTGCTGAAAATGGACATCCATGTTGACCATGTTTGAACCCTGAGGACTCTGAGGGAAGTTTACATAAAGTGTTATTGCTGTTGCTGGTGGGCGGTTTCATGGTTTGCAATGGTGCATTTCATGTAATTGTGAACAGCCTTGGTAGCATGTGTTGAAGGTGCCTATTTCTCTCTATCAAGAAAATCTGCAGTTTCTGGGTTAGACTGCTTTGTTTCATATACCTCAGAGTTAATTGTGTAATTGTTTTCTTTAATATAATAAGAATGGCGATAATTAGTTGAAAAAATATTTACAGCCAATGGGTTGTTCGGTTGATTAGTTAAGGTATTGAACCAGACGCAAAACAAAAATCACAGCTGTTCTCAGTTTAATTTTCACAAGATGTCACATGACATGACATGATCTGTCTACGTGAACCGCCGTTTTGAAGGAAAATTCCAGAAAGATTTCCCCTCATTTGCATGCCGTTGCGTAAACAGCTGCACAGTGCAATAAACTAAAAGCACCCTGAGAGGGAAAGGGTCATTTAGTCTTTGACTACTCCTCTCAAACACTCCCTACAAATAACACTTGGGCTGATTTTTATTAATAAGTAGTCATCAACATTTTGTTTTCCTGGTACTTGGCCAGAAACTGTAATAATTCTGTCTCTTCTGAGGCCACTGTCATATCCAATATAGAGTTTAAAAATACATTTGCTTCCCTAAAATCCTTATTCCCCTTTCATTAATTTGCAATCCCTAGAGAGGCAGTACCTCATACGCAAGCAGGATACACAGAATACAAACCAGAGACATACATGCAGTAAAATATGGTTGAAAACCCAACACTTTTCTACCCTTGTTACAATATTTAAAACTGTAATGAAACTTAATGAAAATGTCAAAAAAGTGTAAAATAGAAAATTATCAAACTCAATTCACGGTATCTGGGAATCATCAGCAGGTATCTCAATGCACGATTTCATTACGAGCATCTACAAAGCTGCGCCTTAAAATGATGGCTCACGTGGTGATCTTCTTCCGGGACAGGTACCCATTGGTGACCTGGTTCATCACCACCAGGGCAGGGAACAGCGGCAGCAGCAGGAATGCGTACCAAAGAACGCCCTTGACAGTAGCCTGGAACCAGTCGCTGAACATGGCCATCAACACGGTGATGGTAGCCAGCAGGTAGGCCACCAGGCCACAGGTGGCGTGGTAAAGACGAAGGCGGGCCACGGAAGGGGCGTGGGGCAGCCGGGGGAACAGCACGAGCAGACCACATGCCGCCTGCAGAGTCGTGGTCACCAGCGTGGCCCCTCCCAGCAGGCTATGCCAAGTGGCCAGGTGGAGAAGCCCTGACACACTCTTGCTGGCCACAATGAAGCCCAGGCCAGTGGCACCAAACAGCACCACCATCGTCTGCAGGACCCAGTGCAGGCGAATTTTTCCCTTCCGTGATTTGAAGCAGAATGGGGAGCCCTCGGTGGAGAAGAGCAGGATTCCCTCAGTCATGCAGAGGCAGAACTGAGATAGAGAGGTTCCATTATTAATTTCTAATTCTCATTACTAATAAAACTAATTTTAGGAATATAGTGCATCATTTTTATTAATGTAACCATGATTTAACAAAAATTACAAAATAAAAATAGTAATTTTTCTCAAATTAATTGAAAATAAGCTTCTTTGTAATACAAACAATTCTGAAAAGCGAAGCATATTGTTTACCACAGTATGGTGGAGATTATTTTTTTAAACAAAGAAACCAAAATGATGCACACTTCTAAGTCTTTACAAGTGAACGTAATAATTTATCAATTTTCAGTTGTCCAAAGATTCGTACTGAGTGTTTGCTGAGTGGCTCAGTCCGTAGAAGCACTCCCACGAGTGCAGACCAAGCCCTATGAATTGGATGAATAAATATTGCCCCAACGAGCTGTGAGATAAATGTCTACTATCATAAATTCAAGATCTCCATGATATTCTGGCATCGTCAGAATACAACCCATCGAAAACATTTGGCGATGGCTACATGAATGTGGTGCTATGAGCAGCATGAAATAAGCCAAAAAGATTTGTAATGGATTTGTATAACTGCATCTCAATGACAATTTGGAATGTGTCTTATGTTCACAGCAGTTTGTGCTCACTGTGTTATGTTTGGTGCAGAAAAAGTGAGGGAGATATTTCCATGAAATATGTAGATGGAGAAATTGTTACTTCACAAAATTTCACAAAATCGAAGTTCTTGACTGGCCTTTGCAATTTATCATTTCACCAGGATATCTGGTGGAGAAAAACTATTCAGAAATTTGCCAAAACTTGATTAAGCACCACAGAATCTTCAGTGTGAAGATGCTTCCAAAAGTTGGAAGTTACATTCATACTGTAAATGTTTAAATTAATTATTATTATTATTAATAATAATTAAATGTCCTTTTTACTGATTTTCCTTCTATTCTAAGATGGTCATTCTAAGATGATCTTAGTTTGCACTTTCTGTTAATTGTTGTCAGTTTCTGTCACTTTTACATCAGAAAAATTCTCCAGTCAAGCAAGTAATCAATCAAAGATAAGAATAACACTACAAAAAACAAACAAGATTAATTTCACATTAATCAAATCTAAGATGGAATACTAGATATCCAGATATCTGTGTAACCGATCCAGCAACCAAATTCAAGCACAGAAACCAGAAGCCCTTCTGTGGTTACCTTGTGGTATAAGTTTTACAACTATCCTAGGCCAGTCATAGCTTATATATGAGCAGGATTGAAGTGAGGAACCACCATACAACAGTGAGCGAAAGAGAGCTGGCCGGCCTGCGTGAAACCCAAAGCCTCCAAATGGAATAGCGCCCCTCAGAAGGTACGGTTGCTCCTCCAGTCCAGGCCGTTTCCTTTATTATTCATAGGGAGGTGTATAATTGATGTGCTGCCCTCGAGAGTTTCTTTGAGACACCGTGGTTCTCAAGCATCAAAGAGAACAGCAGGTGGCTGAACAGTCTTTTTACAAATAACAGCAGAGAAAAGCACTAGAAAGACACCACCAACAGCACAGCAAAATGCACCATACAGGAGGTTAACAAAAATAGAAGTAAAAGTGCACTTACTACAGCACAGTAAAATAAATTAGGAAATGCATAATGTATGGAATAGCAGTCCTCTACCCTGGCTAAGAAAAGGTCTGCATTTCCACCAGATCAGTGATGCACCAAATCAGCAGGTGGACCTTTGTTGTAGGATGCGTAGCTCTTTTCACTGCCTTTTGAAATCTTTGAGTTGCCAGCTGGCTTCACATTATTTTCACATTAACTGCTTAAATACTTACTGCAACAGACATGCATACTGGATGCCAGGAGAAGAGACCTAGGAATACAAACGAAATGGGTTAGTGGAGACCATGAGTAAAGATGTAATACATACATTTTCTGAAATACCCTTCTTTTGTCTAATCTGTATAGCAGATTTTCCAGCAGTGTTGTCAAATGAAGCCCAGGATGTTTAGTTAGATCATTAGAAGACAGGCATGTTAAGAGGATGAGTGTGAATGGTCCACAGAATAAGCCTTTATTTCAGCATGGCGTCACTTGTTTCTACAGTGGATATGTTTTGAATTCTGTAAGCATTGTGTTGTCTTTAATATTGTCCTGGTGGAAAGTATTTTACCTACATCCCGTATAGTTAGAATAGTTGTCAGCCATGTGAGTATGCAGCGCAATAGTAGATGCACAACAAAATCTTTTTAAAAGAATCGTGTTAACTAGAACTCACAAGTTCCAGTGGACTGGAAGAGTAAAATATAACTTAACATAAGTTCACATAACGAAACTAATTGCACAAAAAAAAAAATCTTATGATTTTTTCTTTCTGAGTTCTTTCTAAATTACTGCAAAACCCTTGCTGACCCAGGTCGTTTCCATTCCAAAAGAGAGCACTGTCTTAACTTCCTTCCAGTCCGCCAGGAATATCAGAGAGACATTCGACACCTCACTACCACACTCCAACCATATCATAAACCTGAACCGTACCTGCTAATACATGCTGGATAAAAGGAAAAGGATTCTGCCTTTTCCTACCACCAGCTCCACCCAACTACTGGTCCTGGCTCTGGTACTTTCTCACCTGGGCAGCTGAAATTCCTTGCTGGCTGGGTGCCATCAAGCCCAGGCAACTGGTCCAGAACTCTGCCACTAAACTGGCCAACTCTCTGCCCACACCCATACCTCATCATTCTTGATCCTCTTCCTCCACTGGGCTCCCCATTGCTGCCAGTATCCACTTAAAGACTTTAGTACTGACATATCTGAGCCTTCACCCAAAGCCCCCATCTATTTGCAGTACCTCGTTCCCACCGATATCCTACCCAGGCACTGATCTTACTCAGTGAATCAACTATCCATTCCATCCATCAGAGGCCCAGCACGGAGAGCCCTTGCTTTCTCCATTTTTTTAATTAAACCTTTATTTAACCAGACAGTTCAGTAAAAATTAACACAGGCTCCTGAAGACCCATCTCTTCAGATTTACATTTCTCCACCAAGGACAAATGAATCCACAGCTAATAGTTTTATTGGGAATGTCAATAGTATTTATGTTACCATGTTAGAATGACCAGCTTTATTTTTAAGATATTATTGTTTTGTTTTTTAAGATTTACTGAGAGGGTTAACTTTTCGCATATGATTTGAGAACTCTAATGAGCTTTAACTTTGCTATGGTGTCTGACTGTCCGACTTGCATGTCGACTTGTAAGTGCGTCCGTTACATAACTAAATAGTGGATACTATAAGGAAACATTGGGAAAATTAATGTTGCAATAACAATTGCTGTTAGATAATTAACATACACTACTAAACGAATACTAAGACTGACTTACTTGTTCCTGGTCGGGACAACAGGGACATGAGTATTGTAAACCCAAGAGCGATAACATGCGCCGCAATCACTGCTATCCTGCGCATCCACGGGTATATCCAGAACTCGCTCATCCCCAGACCTTCGCCGGCTAGGCTGTACTCCACATCAATCCGCATCGCTTCCCAGTCGAAGTTCTGTGGCTACATTTCAAAACGGTAGTTCTCGACACACATACAAAATCACCACCAAACACGGCGAGAGTTCCAAGCCTACCAAGTTATTCGTTGCCAATTTTTCAAGAGTGAACTTTCAAAACCGTCACAAAACTCGTCTGCCCATTCATGTGCGGCTACGTCAAGTTTGATATTAGCTTCGGATTCACTTCATCCGAGGGGAATAAAAAAATCATACTTTTAAGATTATTAGCCTATTTAAAAAAATATATAAACCACAGTGAAAAAATGTGCGTCATAGCAATGTAGCTAGCCAGCGTCCTGGGCGGATTTGTCCTCGTGTTTAAATCTCCTAGATGCCAGTGGTAGTATGAGATCTCAGAATCCCACGGCGTTTCCTCTTAAATATAATTGTTGGTCACATTCTAGTAGTAGTTGAACATTATTCACATGAGCAGTGGTTTGGCTTTTCTGCCTGTTTGAAACCTGATATACTTTACAGGCGGCTTTTCACAGCCACTTCCTGTAGGCGACAGTCTGGGATAAATGACATTTCACAAGCTTCAGCAGTAAAATTACGTCATCGTTTTAGAAACATTCTTGACTTGTAATGTCGACGATGTCGCCACAACCTTGTTTTTTGTGCCTTACGTATATTTAACATTAGTCTTGTACTAAGTGCTTTGTTTGTAAAGATAATCGATCAAATTTATATACCTCGTTCATTCGCAGAACAAATACGTAGTGGGTATAAGATCGACGACTTCTTCGAAAGTAATGCGCGGAACACTTTCGCACAGGTTTCAAGCCATGTTGCCTGTAGAACAATACTCATTTCAAACAAAGCCACTGTGCACAGTTAGCCCAAAGTCTTCCCATTTTAGACGCCCTAAGCTTAATCGTCATTTTTAATAATCGTCAAGCCTCATACTTCTGCAGCTAATGTTAAATGTTAATACTCCCTTCTAATGCACCTTTCATCGAAATTGGAACCTCCCCAAGAACTTGCAGAAGTCACCATCAAAGGAACTATGCTTGGTGTTTAGCTGGGAAATAAAAAATGGCGATAACTAGAATCTTATCAGGAAGCTAAACAGGTTTACCCCTTTAATTTAAAAAAAGGTCAGTTTGATTATTATCTAAATTAGACTACAGGCTTAAATAATTGATATCAACCAGAATAATGTTTTTCATCAGCTGGTAAATAACAGAAAGGTAATGTCCTGTGTTAAATGTTTTGCCTCACATTATTAGGCATCAAGTCAAATATTTGATAGATTAAATCCTTTAATCCTGATATCTTGCTATATTAACAGATATTTAGTACCACCGTCTATACATTTCAATTTTTGGTCCTATATATTCATAAAAAATATTTGATCACTGAAAGTCTGCAGGCCTGGATAACCTGGATACTTTTCTTTCTTTTTTTTTTAACTTAAAACCGCTGATTTAGTTATTGTAATCTGTCCCGTATTTAATATTTCTAGCCTAACAAATTGGTTACCTAATATTTGGAAAATGGAGTGTATTGTGAAAGTTCCCGGGTAAGCAATTAAAAAGCTGAAACAAAATTTAAAGCATCATAGATCCTAGTCAGTTTTAACGGCATGCAGTCTAATACACCCATACTTCCTGTAACTGCCAATATAAAAATGGCCCCGGACAAGAAATGTACATAAAGTTTTATTTATTGATTTGTCCAAGGCATTTGATATTGTTGACCACACTACTCTTGTCAATTAATGAATTACACAAAACTGTTATTGGTAGTAAAGTTATTGTGGTTCAAGGCTCAAATAGCCAAATTTTATGTCTGAACCTACAGTATTAAAGTAGAGTGTTTCAAAAGGATCAATTCTATACTGGCTGCTGTTCGGCAAACTCATTAACATTCGTGCCGATTTCAATTAAAGTTAACATCTCTATGCTGATAACACGATTCCTTATTCTTGTGATTCACCCCGACACTGAAAGTTAGCAATTAACAGTCTGACCATTTAATTACAAGAAGCTTCTCTTAAATCCCAATAAAACAAAAAAAGGTGCTTTGTAAATCCCAACTGTAGCCACTGTAGACACCACCACAATTACATACATTGAAAAATATCTTTATCTGTAAATCAGGATCGATACAACTCAATTACTACTTTTCAAAGAAACCGAAATCAGTTTCTCCAGACTGAAGCTTCCAAGGTTGTAACATACTAATTAACTTTCAACAAAAAATGTGACTAATACATCCTGTCTATTGCTGCTTCGGCCTGTTCTTGGTCAGGTCTTCTTTGTATAAGAGGTTTTTTAATGGCAACAATTATTTGGTTAAATAAAAGGTAAATAAATAAATGCTTACTTCCCCATAGAAGCGCCACGAGAGAAATACTTTATTTCACAAAAGACGGATCAAAAAGCATAAAATGTGACTCTTCAGCCCTCGATTGGATCACCTGTGAAGGCTGAGTTTAGCCTTAACCTTTTACAGATATACACATTAAACACAACCACTAAAATTATCTTACAAGCTTTCGGCATAGTCCATATTTTAATTGTAAAGAATAAAAGAAAACTCATGGGTTCCCCAAAGCAATAGTTCCTAAAATGTCAGAGAGAAAAAGCTGGGACTTCAAGTGTTAAGGACATTTAATCCATTTCCATATATCAGTTTCTGTTTAGCAGCATAACAGGTAGGTTGTGAGGTATTTATTTATACACAGGTTTCAAAAATCGATTCTCTCATACAGGCACACACACCATACACACATTCACTTCGACCTCCAAAGTCAGGCATCCACACATTTCAATGTTCCATCCCAGTCTGTGGCAACAGATGTCAATAGGCTTCTTCTCCTAGTGGCTTATATAGCAGGCACTCTCAGTGGTGCAGTTTTGGCTGTCAAGAAACAGAAGGGGAGGATGAGAGAGGAATGGACAGTAGTGCTTTCTGTGCCTGAAAGTTCTCTTCAATCATTTCACAAAAATAAATACTACAACTTTAAAAAGTTAAATAATACCCCTTAAAATTTTAGATATCCCCAGGGAACATTGCTAATTATACATTTTTGTATAATCAAAGTGTTTGGTTTTTGAACGAATGAATTTCAACAGAAGCCTTGAAATGTCAGCTTATTAGCAGTGTGAATTTTAGAACACCGCAATATTATTTGACGACTAAAAGTGCAGCTGCCTTTTCCTTTAGCTTGAAAAAAAAACACATAAGTAGTTTAAGAATAAAAACAAGATTACAATCAATACAAAACATTTGAATTTAGATTTATTTTCTCCCTGTTGTGGTACTACGTGTGGGTGACCAAGACCTTTGGCATCTCTTTATTCCGAGAGTGTGACACTGGCTCTCCCAGCAAACCCACCTTCTGCACGCTGAGTTTCCTCTCCAGTCCCATGGTCAGCCCTCCACCCTTGCCATCTTTCCTCCAGGAGAAGAAACCAGAGTGGGAAGCAGCCGGTGGCCGGTGGGGCTTGGGTGGAGTTAGCCCACTGCCCTTGCGCTTCTTGCCAGGGGCTTTGTACTCGTGCCCGGCTGCCTCTCCTCGCAGCTCAGTACTAGCACCTTTGCCCCGAGGTGAAGGGTCAGGGGGTGGATGAGGGATGGGGGGAGGAGCACGCTTCAGTCGCCCTGGTGAGGATGAATGAGTCTCCGAAGACACTGGCAGGGAGCAAGTCTTGCTGCCTACGGAGAGCGCACCGTTGGTGGGTCCCTGAGGGGAGGGGGCAGTCCTTCCTCTCTCTTGGAGGACACAGTTCCTGTCATTAGCTGTGGAGCTTTCATCCTGAGGGGGCCCTCTCTTCTTGTGCAAGCCGGCGCTGAGTGCCTGCTGTTTTCCTGGACGGCCCATGAAGTTCTGTGGTCGGGGGGAAATCGGAAGGTTGCTGCCACAATCCGACATGGCACCAGCTAGGCCCAGGCTGGCAGAGCAGTTCTGTGGCCACGTCTCCCGCCCGGCTCCAGAGGAGGAAGAGGAAGTCCTGAGGGTGGAAGCATTGCTGTGGCCTCCCGCTCCCCTGGCTGTGTTGACTGCGCTCGAGCAGGTGGATGAGGTTCGCTGGCACTGGAGCTCAATCACTTGAGGTATTTTCCTGGAGGCGAGATATTTATTTACTTAGTATTCACTGTTATACAGAAAAATAGCTTTATACTTTTTGTCCATTTATACGCCTGGGAGTTTACTGAAGCAATTCAGGTTATGTCGCTTGCTTAACCCATTACCAACAAAAACTCTTTCATACTCATCATAACCTCTTACACCATACAGCTGCTTGGAACAGAGTTTTTAATAATTAGTAACTGCAACTAATAGGCTACCGAGTTGGAAATTAAATGGGTGTGGAGATCTTTTCAGTGGCATTTTGTTGTCAAGTACTATTAGCGACACTCCCATGTTTCTCCACTTTTGGAGATTGGTATGGAAGACATAGTCGGGAGTCCTGAACTCATGGGCAGAATCGGTGGGCAATCTTACACCCACGCACAAGACACTCACTTCCACAGGTGGGTGTTGAGATGGTTTTCCACCATGGTGCTCACAGCAGACCGCAGATGATGAAGCCGTCGGTCGAAGGTGAACACACCGCAGCCCAGAGCGCGGCTTCCAAATGAACATAGCTGCAAAGGAGAGAGTAACACTAACAACGTGACAAACATGCTTAAATTGCTGAATGATCTAGGGAAAGGAGGTGATCTCACAGGTGCCAAGACTGGTAGTACAACATTTTTTCTAAGCTTTACTTTTTCAGCATGCACATTTCACATTTTTAACTTGGACAGAAAAAGTAAACAATTTACTTAACGTATGGACTGCCTTTCCCTACATTAAATTTATCCATCCACTGTCTACTTATTATGTGCAAAAAAACCAAGATAAAAATGGAAATGCAGTGAAATTATGTATTAAACACACATTCTTTGTATGGTGTGCCTCAGGGGTTTCACAGCAAGCACCAATAACATTTTTAATGAAAGCGACAGTGGAGCCACCACCCTGTCATACCCCAAGTGGTTTTGGGTGCCAAGGCGTGGACTGCCAGTCCGCAGGCTCCTCCTGCCCCTCCCCCTCGCTTTCCTCGCTGGAGAGTCGGCAGTGGGTGAGAGGAGACAGGGGCTGCATCTCTTCCTCCTCCAAGCGAACACTATCCTCCTCCGGTCCCCCTTCCAAGGGTGTCCTGGACCTGTTCAAGAGGACAAACTTAAATTCACAGCCTCAAAATAGGGTACAGCCACTGCACTGCATTGGAAAATTAAGTGATGACATTCCACACCTGAAAGTTGCGCAGCCGGCGAGGTGCCTCCTGCAATCTGGGGTCCGCATCTGTTCACCGGGAGCCTTAGGGCTGTGAGGACTGCCCTCCGATCCCCCTTCCCTGGATAGAACGGCCCGTTCCCGCACCTTGGGGCCCATCTTCAGCTCCGCCACTAGCTGGTCGAAGGTCTTACTTCTACCCAGGACCTTCCGTCGCTGATGAATCGAGTGTTTCTGTAGTGATAGGGTACCGAGGGAGTAATCATTCTTGGCCTCAAGATTATATTTTCAGATTCTCATCCTGGAAACATTTTTACACTTGACTTGCCCTCTGAAGAGACCAAACCAATTTATATTTGTATTGAATTTGTATTGTATATATATTGTATTTCTTTCTGTCTAAATGCAAATTAGTAGGTAAAATGTAATGTTAACCAAAGGTATAGTCTAATCTTCCATGTTACCCTTGTTCCTGGAACAATATCTAAAATCTCAATCAACAAGATACCAAAAATGTATAGCCCCTGTGTGTAAAGTTAGCTTCTTTTTAATTAGCGGGAAAAAATACGTATATATATTTATATTATCATGTTTTTTAATCATTTTATTAAATCATGTTTAATGGCATAAAAATGACCAATAGACAATATATTTCATTTTCTTAAACTTTGTATGAAATTAGAAAACCCCTTGCAATCAAACAAAATTTTATCTTAGCCATTTTTGTTCTATATGTAGCTAGCGCTTTATGCTAAAATGGTCACATTTCTAAAGATTAAGAACATTTTCAAGCCAATCAGTACCAATTAACAGCAAGTTTTAACCAATATATAAATAGAAAATAAAAAGCTAGTTGTATACGTGAAGTTGGATCGCAAATTAATGCATGTTTTTGGGGGTTTGGCAACATAATTCACCATTAATTTGAAAGAATGCATACAGAATGGGGAAGGAGGAAATAGAAAGGAACATTTTTCTATGCTTAATGTAGAAAATATGCTTTACTATACATTTTTAAAAAGCACTGCGGACATTTTGCTAATTTGGAGATTAGAAGATCAAGAAGTGATTGATGTTTTCTCTTACTGGCCTCCTTATTGCCACCATGCCGTTACAGGCTAACCAAGTGGATTGTTTGGTTACTGCTGAAAATTCAGTCGAATCTCAGCTATAAAAGCCTTTTAGTTGTCGTTACCATTTTCCTGGATTGGATATGGGGCCTGGATTTTTTTGGACGGTCACTTGGAGTAAAGACTCTGCTGTCAATTATGTTTTAAGATTAAGAGTTAAGATTATCGATGACATTTAAAAAAAATTATGATAACGATTAATAAAATGTGCAACTGAACAAACCATGCCTTTGAAAAACAGAGGGGACTTTTCCCTCAGATTTTATTGCTTTGTTCAACTATTACAACAGATGGATCATGAAGTTCGTGCTTACTAACAGTAAAAATAGATGCCCATAAGCATTACTCAGCCCCTTTCCTTAATGGTGGACAAAAAGGGAATCACAAGAATGAGGTACAAATTCTTGTAAGAATTATTTTGGCGGAACCTCCCTATGAAAAATCGAGTGCAGTGACAAACAATATGAATCTTATGAACCTGATTAAATATTGTACCCCGCTTTAACCTTCTTAAAAAATGTCAACATTGCAGTCAACATTGCAGCAGTGCAATGATCTACTGGACAAGATTGCAACCAACCTTGACTTCTAGGAGCCTATAGGCTAGCCTTGCTGACAGAGGGACCAGTCTGCTTATTAATACATAAGGGGCAATTAGAAAAAAAATGGGGAAAATAATTGGAGATTGCAAATAAGAGGAAAAAACCTTTTGATGAGTGATAAAATGAGGATGAGAAAGATGGACATTACATTGCAGGTCAGCAGTCTGGTGCAGAGCTTCTTCCTCTCTGCATCCAGCACACCGCAGTGCTTGTCCAGGTCACACTCTTTCCCTGAAAATAAGAACAGATACCATCCCTAGTCACCACCTACCAACTTTAATACTCATGCTTCTGTTATTGCATTGATCTTGTTAACTGGGTGAAAACAAGCCAGGTAGTCCCACATACTGACTAAACCTTTATAATTGTGCAAGTGCAAAACTCTGATACCAGGACCTTAGCCAAAGCTTTAAAAATACTTCTTCCCCACACCAGTTTTACCATCACCAACTAAATCTGGTGGTAGAGCCTTCTCATACAGACAAGTGTTGGGCGGTAAACCGGTACAGGTACTGTACCAAGGTACAGATTTTTTAGCAGCGGCACTATACTGGCCTTTAGAAAAGAACGGTACTTTTATGGGCCAAAACAGGCTTTAGAACACCATCAATAAAAGCTGGTCTGTGTCTTTAAGACAAGCGGGCCTGCTTGTGACATCACGCCCTTGCTCTGCTACATGCTGCCGGTGTGTGTGAGCCAAGGGGCGAAAGCAGACGAGAGGCGTCGATTAGCAACGGCCACAGTAGGAAGAGAACTCGCTGCTGCAAGTCAACCGAAACATGATGACAAAGAAGGTGCCCAGAGTTAAATATGGCAGTACTTTGCTTACCAAGCCAATGAAAAGGCGACCCCCCAGATGACAGCACCGATAGGCAAGCGGTGCTTCAAAGCATGTTTTGCAAAGGGAGCCAACACAAGCAACCTCGCTATGAATTTAACTGACCAGGTGTGTGTTTTGTGATAGAAATGCTGTTGCAAATAGTAATCCCGGAATTAAATAATTTAATTAGACAGAAATACATGCAATTATTCACATTTAAAGTAAGAGGAAAGTTATTTCACGAAGTCCTAAATGCAAACATAATATTCTGTTCAATATATTAGCCTATATTGCTTGTAGCATATCAGTGATTATTTTAATTATTACATTGTGAAACTATTTTAATATGAAATAATAAAACATTAGGTGCCACACTATAATATAGGTAATGTTCATTTCAGTAGTACTGGTATGACAAAAATAGTTTTGATAACATTATGCATTGCAGCATTTATGTTCTGTTGTTATTGGGTATAAACCACACCTTAATAGTGTAGTTTCTATATATAGTATATATAGTGAATTTAGTTTAAATGGAAAAGATTACATTTTAATTGTAAAATAATATTAAATAAATACTCAAATGATATGTTCATATTTGTTATTTGCAAAATATATTTTATTTTCAGTAGTATATTTTTATTTAAGTATTCTGTTTATTTAAACTTTAAACAAAGCTAATTTTATCTACTACTTACAATTCTATATACCTTGAAAAAAAGTTCTGATTGAAAATAAGTTGTCAAATTACCCCTTTTTTATTATTGTTTCAGCATCGAGTACCGTGATACTTTACTTGGTATCAGTATCAAAGTCCAAATTTTGGTATCGTGACAACACTAATACAGACCCCCTCTACTTTTAGCCTGTGATCGAGAACAGCGTATAGTCTTAGTATATTTTAGATGCTAAGAGCTTTCCTTACCATCGCTTTATTATTAGCAGGCATTCTGCCATTGGTCTGGTCCAGCACTTAGTGGGGTTGGACATCAGATCACCTTCATGGCTAAGTGTCTATCCCTTGCATCTCACCATATATTTGTGAGATGCAAGGGATAGACACTAATTACTAATTTGTATGCTGCTATAGTTACTGCTATAATAATGTTGCACAACATTAAATTATTATTATATTCTCCCTCCCCTTCCAGGCCATATTTTGCAACATCTACTTTTTCCTCCCTCTCCCCCTAACATGGAAAAGAAGCTTTGTCCAAGCTTACAAGAGGTTCGTCTTATTTGAAGCGCTCAACAGCAAGGATCAAGGACATATAATAAACCACTGGTAATAAAATGTGCTTGATTGATTGATTGATTTGAGGTAGTCAAGCAGGTAAACCAACCTAAGTTGCTATAGTAATTGTGGATACTTACTGGAAACCTTCTTGTAGGTCTTGGGGCCCCGGAGAGGTCCTGGGTCACCCTTCTTCAGCAAGCTCTTCTCAGAGGAAAGGGGTCTGGCAGGAAGACCTGTCTCCTGGGGCCAAGAGGGGTCCTTAAGTCCAGGAGCAGGGGTGCCAGGGGGAGAGCCCGAAGGAGGGGGCTGCCTAGACTCAGAGCTACCTAATGAGGGAGTCTGGGAGACCTTGTCCAACGGTGAAAAGCTGTAAAAGAAGGCCCAAGACAGATAGAGTATAAACCCATCTTTGTTATTAAGAAGTTGTTAACATCTCACAGTAGCATACAGGCAAGTCTGCTTATCAGGTGTTTCATTGTGCAAACTATACTGTCCAAACTAAACTGTGCTATATATGCAAAATGACATCAGTTCAATTCAGTATCAATCCTGGCTGTCACGACCAGCAGTGTAGGCAGGGATTAGTGTCTGATTTGAACCTTGAACAGAGATGAGATCTAAATAATGGCTCAAATTAAGAGAAGTCGAGGCAGCACGTCAAGATGTTATAGAACACGTTGTTGTAGGAATGGGACAAAGCATCTCATCTTCTTCTTATACGTCATCATATTCCTGACCCTAGTGTGCAAACCTCATTCAAATCCTAAACATCTGGGTAAAAAACAATAGCAGAGTCTCTTAAAACAGAAGCTACCATAAATGGTGATAGACAAAATCAATTTAATTAAATTGAATGCATAATTTTATTATTTATTTATTACTATAGCAGAGGGATCCATAGCTTTCCAGATAACAATAGGCAACAGATTATACAAGAAAATATTTTTTTCACCTCTCCGTTTTCTCTAATTTAGAATCGTCAATTATGCATTTAGTCTTAGCTACCAGCAAGAACCTCAGCAATCATGGGGCAATGATGAAACAGCAAAAGGTTCCTCCAATCTATGAGTCTCCCCATCGTTAGCATTTGACACACTGCAGGCCACACACATTGCACAGAAGGTTCAGCACTGACTGCCAGACCGGCACGTACCTATGAAAGCACTGCCCCACGCATCCAGAAGTCAAGATGGGACACTCCGGGCTACTGGTAAAAGCTGCCAGATTACATGATCCAGATTTGAACCAGTAAATCTGAATCATAAGTCTCAGCTTGTGTTCAAGTGAGCCACTCAGGAGTTCTAGTATTACTGAAAATCATACATTACATTGCTTAACAAGCATGTTTGCTAGAAGAGAAGTTCAAATTACCATACTGACATAGGATATCATTGACTGTGCACTCGCAATAGTAACACATTAAAATTTTCCAATGTTGGAACGATGAAGTGTATCCATTTGTTGGATTCAGAAGATGAGCAATAGTCCAATAGCCTTTGTAAGAGAACGTAGTAAGTGCTAGATATTTCGCTGAGTGTCACACTGCAAATCTTGCAAACCGTTCATGCTGAACTTTCACTGGTAGTGCACTTCCATGCTGAGGAATCTCAGCTAGCACCTAATTATTGTTGAAATCTTCCCTGAGACAACTGAGAAATTGTATAACTGGGAAACAATTTTCCATCAAATCTGCTTTACCAGAAAAAGTTATTAGTAGAAATAGGAGAAGACCGTGCTCTGCTTCTTACCTGACTCCATCCCTTTGAAATTTGGTGTGTCTATACTGGGTGGGCGGAAGTGGCTGTGACAGGGCCCGTGGGGGTCCAGCACTCTGATACCGCCCGTCCCGTGCTGGCTGAGATGCCCCATACAGGGTCTGGGAATGCCCATGGCGTGGGCGCTGTAGGGAGGCCGAAGGAGAGGAGTGTAGGCTACCGTAGAGCTTGACAAAGGGCCCGTGTCGTTTTTCGCAGTGCCTCTCAAAGGCTTGAGGCTTGACCACCTGACCACAGTGACTGCATACCACCAAGTAGAAGTTGTCATGAGAAGGACAGTGTCCAAAGATGGACATATCTGCAAGAGTACAAAGGAGGAGAGGACATTATGCTCGTCAACAAGCTAAAAGTTCACAAGTAGAATATTTGGGTTCTGGTTATCATTCCAGCAATTAGGCAAAGCCTGAAGTAAGCAAACTACGCCAGGTTTCCCTATGAAAAACTTCCTCAACTGAAATCACTCTTACAACAGTTATTGCCCTTGAGGAAGTTTTTCACTCCATAAATGAATTAAAAACTCAGAAAATAAACAGGAGCATGGCAGATTAGCAAAAGCAGCATTAGGATTTGCACTATAACTGCATTGTAGGTTTAAGTATTCAGATTTCCAACACCATGTCCAACTTATTCATATAAGCAGTGTTAAAAACGGCAATTACCAACACGAATAGCTGGGCAATTTCAACTACAGCCCTGTTTAACCACCAGAAAAGAGGTTGCAAAAGATATGTGACACTGTAGCTGTATTGTAGCATCTGAAACATACCTGATGCTAAATGTAACCACTTACATACCTATCGAATCAATTAAACTGACATACCTTCCCTCCTCAGTGTCATCGTTTCCACTTTTTTCTTCCCATTCTTGAGGCACTCCTCCACATCAGATCCTGGAGTGAAGACTTCTTCAGTGCATTTGAAAACAGGTCCATAAGTCTTCATCATAACAAACTCTGCAGAGTGGCTTCATAAACTATTTTTTAACAATGGGACTGAGAGTAGTGCAATATCTAGTTTCGCACTGCAAGTGGCCTAATTAGCAGCATTAATTATATATAGTAAAAATTGGAATGGGCTTGAATTTAACTGTGAAGGCCTCCAATCAATGATTTTGTGCCTATTGGAGCTCTCCTTTATTCTGTGACTCCCAGGATACACTTCGCAGAACCAGCAATTTATATAAAAATTAGGGGTAGAAGCCATCCCATTTGAGAAATTTGTCAGGGATAACGAAACTAAAGAGAAGGCCAAAACACATAATATTTCTGTAATGAAGCGTTTGTGTTTATAACGTCAGGAAATCGTGCCACATGCAAGTTGTAAGCCAGGCTATTATGCATTTGAACCTTTATATTACTTAACTAGCTAAATACCCGTGATTCTGGCATTCTGGGAGCGTAATGGACTTTTGGAAGGATGCCAAACAATGCGAGACGAGCTAATACATTTAAATTTGCATTAACTAAAACAATCTCTCGAGACACGGTGAGCGAGTTAAGACTAAAGCGTCAACCCGTTCTTATTGAAGTTGAAAATAATAAATGTTTCCTCAAGCCCTAGCCGCTATATGGTTGATCGCTACAGTATCGAGCTCCTCCCCCGCCGCCCGGCGTCTGCCTTTTCTAAGTTGTTAACCTAGCCACAACTCGTGTACGTTGTCTTTTTAGTCAGATGTACACTAAATCTTAACCTAACTATAAACTGACATATAAAGCAAGTCCTGCAAATATAACAAGATGGACTGGGCTTTTTAGAAGCGTTATTACTTTCCCCCAAAATGCTTAGTGTGATAGGAGTCGGGAGAGTTCGTAAACTCGCGGCTTAATACCCATCCAGCGCTAGGACCCAGTGGGTCCTTTGTTTGGGTTACATGGTTAGGGTGTTGTGCTTTTCAACAAAAAAATAAACCACATCCGATGGGCTACGAGATTAAAACTTCCACGATATTGCTGCGAAGATCATCACTCACCGTCCGAGGTGAAAACGTTTGCCCTTTCAATCCAGGAGCTCCAACTTTGGCCCAAATAATCATCGAGATTTGGGACCCGACGATCCAAAGCAGCCATTACTGCTGCTGCGCGTTCACGCACCGCCATCATCGCTGCGCGAGCATCCTGGTTACGTCATCTTTCGCGCTCCCGTTGGTGTAGGGTCGACTGCGTGCGTGGCCACGAGACGCAAAGTGGAATGAGCACGACAATAGAAAGATTCGCAGCGACTTCTCTGTTGGGCATCGGAATTGCATATAGCCACTGACCTTTGCATGCCTGGATTTGCTTATTTTAGTTTCTCTCTGTCCATCCAACATAAGAAAGAGAATGCAGTGTGAATTTCAGATTCTCTTTAATTTATAGATTATTCAAAGATTGAGCCATAAGTAAGGAACAATGAGATACAGTCATCTTAAAGTCTTTAGAAAACTATGAATGGGTGAAATCCCTTTCAACCCTCTCCATTGTCTCTTTGACCAAAGACACCAACACCATGATCCTGGCCCAGTTACATCGAAGCAGCAGGGGTCTGGATTAAGCACCTCTCTACCAATAAGATTTTGCCCCGCCTAACTTTTCTCTTGAGAAGGTTTATGGCAGACAAGACAATAACTGTATTGGCAGAGGAAGGTTTGCTTCAGCACCGCAGAATGAGAAACTAACAAAAAGACTTTCTCCAATATCAACTAGACTACCTTGTTGATCAAAAGAGAGGTTAAGGGATTATTCTCAATCCATAAGTATAGTAAATAATCTTTACTAAGGTAACACAAATTACACACATTCAAGTATGGAGACGTGATCACTGCCCCTCAGGAACGCTACACTCCCCTCTCAAATGTCCAGCCAAATTAATGTTTTTCAGTGCAACCCACAACAAATGAAGCAGCTTTAAACTGCTTTCCTGAACCTCCATCCAGTTACTTACACAAACCACCATTGACCCTTCATATGAAAAAATTTCACCCCTTCTTGAATGGTCTATATAACCAAAATCATACAAATTTAACTCTAACTCAGCTTACAAAAGTTGAAGCAAATGGTTTACTAGACTGCACTCGTGTCTCAAACTCTTTCACAAAGATGCATCCTAACAAGAAGGGCTGAAGTTTAAAAATGAACATGCTTTCAAAATCAGTCAGTGAGAACAGGGAGCTGCCTTCTGCTGTGTACAATTTGACAGGTTTGTATTCACATTAAACGTCAGGTGACAAGGTTAATTGGTGATTTATCTGAATACTGCCAAGATACACTATATTACATAGTGCAAAGAAAGGTGCATGTTTGTATGAGTGACTTTTATATGCCATGATCCGTCTATAAAAGTTGTTGTGGCTCATGACCGATTTTGATTTGCATACAAGAAGAGGTAAAGTATTGCATTCAAGAAGGTAAGGGCCGATATTGGATTTCAGAGCTGCCATGAAAGAACAAGCAAGCAACTCACTTCACCAGTGAAACACTGTGGTCAGTGACAATATTACTACTTTTACTACTACTGTCGGTAGGCATGGAACTGCACACTGTCCTTAGTCATACAAAAGAAAAAAAATACAAAACAATGCATTGAGCAGGCCCTGCTTTAATAGGTTACACAACAGAACACACGTTGAATATCTTTGTCTCAGCATTGCAAAGAGAGAAACACAAAAATGATTGTCACATTCTAAAAACCCCTATCATATCAAAACAGACCACAACCAATATTTAACTTCCACCTCCAGGCCAGTTTGAGTTAAAAAAAGACATATTTTATAATGGCCACGAGGCAATGATTTTAAACAGAAATAACAGTGCAATATTTGACCAAAAAGCTATGCATTACATTGATGTCTGCATTAATAATGGTCAAGAATGAGAAATGTCAACAATACGCCAAGACGTGTTTTGAAAAATATATAAACTTATTCTATTACACAAAATTTACCTATAAGAGACAATTACAGCAAAAGGGGAGAGTCCCACTTAATTTAAAAAGTCTTAATTTATAGCAAAGAAAAGCCCACACAAGACACAAAACCGACTGTCAAAGGTAAAACGACAATCTCAGACACAGCAGGATTCATTCAGACCTGCCTGGTAAGAGCACCTTCACTCAACTGTACATGTGTTGCTTAAACTCCTATAACTTGGTATTAGCTTTCAAATACAGCAAACATGGATAGTCAAGTAAATCATGGCATCAAAAAATAACTTGGAAAATGTACAGGGTAGACAAATTAGAGCGGTTTCATTTCTAACTAAAATGCATAGTAAAAAAAAAAAATATATATATATATACATACATACATACATATATACGCATATATATATATATATATATATATATATATACACACACACACACACACACACAGGCATTTTCTGTTACCCTATACATTCTCCTAAAAGAGGGAAAGCACATTAGTGTAGCAACTCATTGTGTTTGGATTTCAAATTCTTACAAGAAAGACATGAAATGCCTTCCAATTTGGTTCCATTTCTATCACTTTAGCTGAAATACCACAGAACAGATGGCTTCAGGAATGAAAATGGGTGTGAGGCTTATTTAATTGAATACTGCCCAGCAAGAGACGCGGCGTTTTACTAATTTGTAATCTGTAAAACACGGCTTGTACTGGAGTATGCCATTAAGCTACTTGCCTAATGAACAAAAAGGACGCCAATTAAAAATAATCAATTTCTTCTCCAAAAGCAAGTAAGCACACATTTAAGTGCATTTAAGTAAAATGCACCACAGCATACAAGTATGTAGGAAAACAATAAGCTTTTGTGTCATTTTCGTATATATAGTAGATTAGCATTTTTTATCAAAATTTTAAGTGATTTACCATTTTGGCCTAAAAGGTCAGTAGGGTTACAATAATGGAAGAGTTTCCCTTGTAAG
This sequence comes from Hiodon alosoides, assembly GCA_025775065.1. Lineage (NCBI taxonomy): Eukaryota > Metazoa > Chordata > Actinopteri > Hiodontiformes > Hiodontidae > Hiodon > Hiodon alosoides. The sequence goes on from JAOYSI010003155.1 coordinate 42,232, forward strand.
CTTCAGCTCCAGCCGATCTGGTTAAGAAACATGGATATCATATGACGCACCCATCATCTCCCAACAGGTGCTCTGCCCAAACAATTGAGCTAGAGCTGAACACCATCAACTGAAACTGGACTAACACTAGATCAGTGTTAAAAGAAAAGCCTTCATGTTTTTAATTTCTCAACATAAGCTAATGTGAATCAGAATCTGCTCCCCTCCAGTTCATGATTGGCCTGAGAGGTGTGGGCGGGGTTGGGATCCAATTAAGATGATCCAGCTCCATTTTCCACGTTGACCGGGGGATCGGTTGGCTTATGGAAGGGAGTATCCTTGTAAATGAACCAACAGTTCCCTCCCCATAAAATGAGGTTAAGGAATCCAAATATCTGCAATAGAAGACATTCGAGGTTTTAATTATTTATAAACTATACAAGTCAGAATTCAGGGAGAAGGTTCATAGTATAAGGGGCTTACCACAGACGCATTGAGACGACCCATGGCGGGCGCTGTCCCTGCAGCACAGGACCCCTGGGTACAGACTTGGATGACTTTTATAAGGTGGTTGGGATCCGTGGCCCACTTGATGTCCGTCAGGCCTTTACCCCAGGCAGAAGAGGAGACCAGCCACAGGAATGCAAAGGCTCCGGTCAGGAACAGATCCTGGTTTTGGGGGGGGGGGGGGTTGGTGTTAGATGCCCCGGTGTGTAAGAGTGCTGATAAAACCTAAAATTCAAGGTGTTTCTCTGACTCTTGTTTTACTTGTGAAAGTAAATATAACAAAAAAAAAACATAATACTGGTAGCTTCGGCGCTTTTTTCCATCAGATTAATGATCTTTTGGTCGTCACTATAATTATAGCACATCTATGAGGCATTGACAACTGCCTGTTAATATAAAATGGAAGTGGCAGCTTTACAATTTTGAATACTGAGTGAATTGACAATGAGTCAACTGAACTGAAAATGAATAAATAAAACATTGTTTTTAACCCCTTAAGGCACTAATAATAAAAATGTCAGTGTTTTCCTACTTTGTCCTAAGGTTATTCAAGTCTATATATCTCCAGAACTGTATGTCCTACAAACTTGGCTGAGGGCTCAATTTGAAGAAGACACTTGTATCATTAATAATAATTACATTGGATATTGTTGTTAAAACTGACATTTTTCGAACAATACTACAAGAGAATCACCAAAAAACTTTTTTTTTGGTGAATTTCATGGACTCTCCATGCCAGAAGCCCCTAGGAAGCTAAAAATCCACACAAATGTACTCAAACATCTTTGCAAAATCTAATAACCATTTGGTACATTTATCTATAAGAATATTATATAGGCGTGTCCTAAATAGGATATTATATAGGTGTGTCTCAAAATCTCCCCAAAATAATTTCAAAACTTCTCCAAAATGTGCAATTATTTATATTTGTTACCAATGGTCTATTATCTACGTTTGGCAGTAGCGGCAGCAATAAATATACAGCAATACACACATAACATTGTTCAGCTGGGACTGGCAAAGCACGACAAAGAAGATTTCCCGTAAATCACTGCACGTATTTTAAGGAAACTTTACAGATAGTTAGAAGAGAACCACGGCTACAATAACACAATATTAACTGAATACATACAATTTCCAGGTATGCTGAGAACTTTTTAGCTAAAGAAGCTATAGTCAAAAACCCGATTTCCCAGTTTGTTTATATGGTTTGCACAATATAAGGGACAGCTGGTGTTGTTGTGGTTAAGGCAAAGGCTTGTAATCGAACGGTTGCTGGTTCCAAAAGGTTGTTGTATCCTTGAACAAGGTACTGAACCTGAAATGCTTTAGTTAATATCCAGGTGTACCAGTGAACTAATGTAATTACAGCAGATGTCTGAAATGGATTGGTACATAATTGACTGGTGAAGTCAACAGCACCATCAGCTACGCTAGTTTGCAAACATGTGGGGAATCCTCCTTCTCCCGTTCTGGGTCTGACTCAGTGTCAAAAATATATAGCAGAGACTGGGCTATTGATAGCCATGTGTGTTTTTGAGATGCGTAGTGGTAGCACTAGGCACAAAATAGATCACACTGACTTGAGAAACAATTACATGGGCCCCTTTTAGAACGGTTATCCATGCAGGCACTATTAGCATTACTTTTTTTTTTACTTTTGTTAATATAATTAAGTATTCAAATTGGCTTGCATAAACATTCCCATACCTAACTGAATTTAACTTTCTTAAAATTATTTTGAGTAAATGAAATATACAAGTTGGTAATGCTCTGATGTAGTTAGCATTAAGTAACATCCAGTCTTAACTTTCTTATTCTAGTCTTATTTCTACTGTTACACGATTGCATGCCTGAATTTTGGCTCTCTATGTCCTGCTTTGACTGTCCCTGAAACATTTCAGTAACCACTGATCTAGAAAATCAATGAAGAAATACTACATGTGCTGATAAGTGGTAAGCAAGAGTTCCACCTGCTGGTTAAAAAATAAAATCACTAGTATAAAATAGTGGGCTGTGTGATAATTCTCTAAATGCATCCTTTCCTCGCTTCCTCGGACAACCGGCGGTAGATTACGCCGCCATATTAAGCGCCATAATTCCACTCGTTTGCGAAGGATACATCTCTGCATCCTTAATGCATTTATCTTTAAAACAAATTGTCATGTATGGCGCTAGTGATCTGATTGAATATATTTTCTACCAAACGTCACATTTTTAAAGCCCGCTTGAGTCATTACTAAATTTTTATAATGTCCAGTAAGACATTGGTAAACTCCCTTTTGAACCAAGTCCATAAAATTGAAATGTCATATGTGACTTATGTTAATCTTTACCTTTCTCTTAGGGCCACCTAAACCATTTTTATTGGGTTATATCACCTTTAACAAAACAGAATAACTGGAGTACCATTGTTTGTGATGCAGCTGAATTAAGTCAGCTAAGTTAACGGTCTGTAAAATTAGATTTACTTATTTATCTACTTATTTTTAAATACGACAGCCACGTTAAAATTTGACCCACGAGTGAAGGAGTTCATCCTTCTGACATTTTAATGCAGATGTCAGAAGGAATCAACCAAAAAAAAGGAGACATTTTTTAATTGAATTAAAAAGTAACAGAAAAAAACAGGTAAGTCAAAGGCATATTAAAATGAAACCACCATCATCAAATATGACTGTTGTGTACTTTAATAAACGTACTAACTTTCAACAAAATCAATCTAGCAATTCTTGATATGGCCTTAACAAAGAACAATGCGGTCAGAGGTTATATTAAAATGAAACCACTATCATGAAAGTTTAGTGGGATCCTCCAATGTATTTTGGTATAAACTTTTAACAAAATCTGTCATACCAGGAAAAAACATTTGGAGGTAAATTCTATTTTTTAACTGCCGCAAAATGGGCTGGTAGCACTTCGATTCAATTAGCCACTGAGATGTGGTTGGAAAATGGGTAATGAAGGAGGGTGACTTACAACCAAGGGACCCCGTGTGCTCTCACGGTAAACATGCTGATATCCCAGGTAGAGCACCAGGGTGGCAGTGCAATAGAGAAATCCGAAAACCCCGATACAGACAAAGAACTCAGCCGAAGAGGAGAAGTCTCCTGTCAGGTAGGTTGTGTTGGAAGAGCCGTTACATGTCGGGACAAAGTAGGCATTGGCTGGGAGTCTACAGGAAAAATTACAACAGACAAAATTTACTGTTAAAGACGTTTGTCATTTCGCAAAATAATTTTATTTAATTACCACCGGATTTGAAGAAGTTATGGTTAGGACTGAGAACACACCTTTGAGTGTGACGTCCAGCATTCTTTATGTAAATTATTTTTTTTAATTATTATACCTTTCATAAATAGCTATGGGCCTAAAATAAAAGGAATAGGCAGCAAACGTTTTAGCTCTCTGTACACAGGATACAGTGAATGGGGAAGACCAGTTGATCCAGATAAGGACATATTGACATATCTGATCTGCGGTGTTACTGTAGCATATGAATAATCTCTTGCTTTGTCACAGAAAATAGAACCAGAGATTGACATAAAATTTTGGGTCAAAAATAGTGTATAATGGATCTCAAATTCCAAGCCAGGACAGTGGTCAAGAGTTTGACCTATTGCGGGTTCAAACATGTGACAATGCAGCCATGCGTGAAACGCCCTCACCTGAAAGGGTAGCGGAAGTCCGCCTTGACTTCTATAGCAGGACTGCAATGGACAATGAAACTTGTGGCCCCGGAATAACCACTTGTTGTAGCAAAGGCAAATATAGTGAAGACCTGCAGACAGAAGGGAGCATCACACTATGGAGACGGACGTTCACACAACTTCTCTAGAGTAGTCTGCATTAAAACACAGCTCTATACAAAACAGGGAGGGTGAAGAAGTACAACTGACTTTCGTAGATTCTACCACCTTCAACAAACCTCTTATTTTACACCCTGCAGCACTAATTTGAATGGAGGCACAATCTTCCTGACAGCCCCGCTAGCCTACAGGAGTCATTGCTTAGCAATGGGCCAAGAAAAGACCAGCCTGGGGGCGGTCGGTAGGTCTCTTGATCACTGGTCAATGACATGACCTAGACTCATGGAAAAATCCAGAATTTACTAATTTAGTAATATAAGCAAAATATTTCAGTTCCGTTAACCTCCGGGTTTCTGGGAATCCAATTTAGTAATATAAGCAAAATATTTCAGTTCTGTTGACATCAGGGTTAACAGAACTGAAATATTTTGCTTATATTACTAAATTCTGGATTTTTCCATGAGTCTAGCTCATGTCACAGTATTACTGTAAAAAATAAAAATATTGTCTGGCATAAAACTAAGTTTTTTTTTTTTTTTTTGTAACAAAAGCTTAACAAATTAAACACTTTTGTAGATATTTTTTAGCTACCACCATTCAAGTGGGTCTTGATCTGGCAAAATATGTGGTTCTAGGATGTAGCTCTCTCTGGGTTTAGCCAGCACATTTTCCATTTGTTTACATGAATGCATTTCTTTTAAAACAACTATTTTATAAACACTTTTGAATACTCAAAACTTAGTCAAGGCATTTGAAATTTAAATTTCATGTAGAATATGTGAGTGTTCCGACTCTCCCCTTACAAGAAGGAATACATAATTTTACTTCTACTGCTGTGCAGCATAAACTCAGTAAAAGAGGTAAACAGCTCATCCAGTTAGCAGAATAAAGCATGCTGGTGGTCTGTTCATTTTTTACTATTTTTTTGGCAAGAGTTGAGCCGAGTGGTGCTCAGGTGAAATAAAAGCAGACTTCGGTGCCAGGACAGCCAAAGCAGAAACTAGTAGTAGTTGTAGTAGTAAAGTAGAAACTTTCCAGAGTCAGGTTCTGTTGCTAGCATGCCACGGCTCTCTCCAACCTCCATCCTAATTCCAACTTCCTCCTTTACTGCAAATGTTCCCCTCCTAACAGTCTCTTTTAACACCACAAATCCCTCAACAGATAATGGTGTGACATCTTACCCACAGTTCAAAAGGCTTTTTAACTGCAGACCTGCCTGGTAAGAGTTTGTACCGACAGTAATGCACAAGCATAATGCGTGTTCCATTTATAAATGACAAAAGTAGCAAATGGGACACTTTTCTACATATTTTGTAAGATTTTCAATGAGTCTTAAATTCTTCATCAACCTAATTTTAATTTGCTATGCACATTTTTAAAATCAGAAAGTGCTGTAGGAGGGAAATTTCCAGATGGAATTTTAAAAAATTGGATTCCCAGAAACCCCAGGGCTAACCAAACATGTTGAAGAAATGTGGTGCACCGTGACGGTATGCAATAAATTTGGGAGGACACTGCAGAATGGCCATTCAACAGATTATTAAAGAAAGCAATTCAACAGGTTTGTGCCCAATTTTTAAGCGGTATTAAGCAGTATTTTTAAATTAAGTTTAAACTTTTGAATTAAGTTTGTGTGGGAATCAAGCAGTCTCTAAATCTATTTAAACTGGCATATAATCAATTGGAGGATTGCGATAGAGAAAGGACTGTGGCCATTAGAAATTTTTGGTGCCAAGAACCGTTCTTGCTGTCACGCCACCACTGGTGCTCCCCCCCCAGTTAGCTGGGGTCTGCCTTCATTTGTACGCCCCCATAGAGATAGATAGATA
>JAOYSI010003156.1:0-15400 GCA_025775065.1 Hiodon alosoides
CCCCCCCCCCCCCCCCCCCCCCCCCCCCCCCCCCCCCCCCCCCCCCCCCCCCCCCAACCAGAAAAAGAAAAGAAACCTAAATGACAAAATGTAGGGAGCACACATGAAAAGGGAATAGTTTTTTTATTAAAATTTTTGCTAATTCCTCTCAGCAAATAACTGCAGACGATACGTTTTTTTCTCTCACTAGCGCATCTGTTTGCATTTGATGTATAGTAAATCAGTGGGTTCAGAAAACTTCAAAGTGGATTATAGCACTCACGAGACACAGTGAATGAAGCGAAGGCATTGTTGGATTCTGTCTTGGTGGCTTGTAGGTTTTAGCTGGTAGCTTGTAGCTTGTAGCTTACTCTGTCAAAAAAGGAACAAACCCTGTTTTTCATGACAAAGGAACAAGAGCAAACATTTCAATCCCTATAAATATTTCTATTATTATTCATGTTGGGTTGGGTTGGGTTGCATGGTGCCCCCTCAGGCCTCGCGCCTTAAGACTGCATCAGGTAAACACACACACACACAAAAAAAACCTATCCTCTTTTCTCTCAAAGTGCATACGATTTCCTTAAAGCTGTACATTTCAAATAGCCCAAAGATTTAAAAAAATGACAGCTAAGATTTAAAAAGCAAAAACAAAAACAAAATCCAAACAACAACAACAACAGCAGCAGCAGCGAGGACGTGTCTTGTTGTGTAATGAAACACATTGGAGGGTGGTGCCTGCATGTGTGAAACTGGGCACTGGCCACCGTAACCCAGTGGCCCAATGAACTGACTGTCGCCGGGGAGACTGCGTCTGGGCCAGGCTGCCAGGGCCCTCTCCGTGTCACCAGCTCAGCTGAATGGCCTACTTTCCCCTCCTATAGCCCAACATGCCGTGGCACAGTTTTGTAAACAACATCCCCACTGGCTGGAACAACGCGGCACACCCCGGCTCCGGTTGCTAGGGAATGATCATCTTAAAGGCTCAAATCTGAGCGTGAGCACTAATCCCACCGCTCGTCAAAATTGATGCAACGTTGAGGGGGAGCCCCATCACCGTGAAGCAAGGGGTTTTGGGTAAATATCCTGCTAACGCAATGCATTTAACTTTAGCACCATGATATGAGAGCAGACTAATGGAATGCGTATTTAGCAGGACAAAAAGCCCGCGGTAACTGTAAATTTGAGATTAATTGAGGAAGCCTGTCAAATCTCAGCTGTTTCTTCACCATTTGGGATGGGATTACTATCGCCGTCTTTGTTACATATTATCCAACAGGGGCTTCAGAGGGAACTGGAACAGGCTAAGTTGTTGTTGATGGCTCACAGCAGAGTACATTGCTGTACAGAAGTCTGGGGTTCGGCCGGGAAATACAGAGGGTTTTTGGGAGATCTGAAACATTTTGGGTGAAAAACCAAACCCTCGCCCCTACATCCCAACGCCAATGAATTTCAGCCGCCTTGCCTCCATGGGCTGGGCTGGCCCGTGCGGGAAGCGCAGGCTCTGCATTGGCTGGTTCCCTGACATTCCAGGTGTTGTAGATAATGGGTTTTGCTGGTTGAAAACAGTAGTGATGTGGTTTCTGCGAAGAACCCTGCTGTTACTTTACGGTCTCTGGGCCTCCAGGGAAGGCTTTCATCAGACAGGGAGGAGGAGTGCGCAGGAGTGTGAGGTTTACCTTACACTCTCAGGTAAACTACCCTTGAGAGGTTTATTACAAGAAGGGAAAGTTTTGCTCACAATGGCAAGTCTAGAACACCTGTAGTGTTTTTTTTTTTTTGTGGTCTCAATTGTGCAACCTAATGAAAACTGGCCAATTAACATACATACACAATAACGCACTAATCAGTTCACATGTATGGATGAGGCAGTTGGATGTAATGTAGCAATATAAATATTTGCTGGTAGATAAAGGCCATCAGCGTTGTTCCATTGCAGTTCTCAATGACCACCAAAAGAGCCAAGCTAGGACAAAAGACCATTGCTCCCTCGAAAGACGGGAAATGTGATAGGTCTAATCACATCCCTCTTGCACCCTTAACCAAGTTTCCTCCGAAATAAACTAGCTCTTTCGTAGTTTGTAATGCTACATTTAAAAAATATTATACATTTATATTATATTTGGATATATACATCTGTATAAACAACTTCTTGCAAGAGGACCGGACGATAAGTTTTCTATTAAACCTGAGTGGAGTTTTGCCATGCACTCCTGGCAAAGCAATGTTTTTTGCAATGTATCTGTATTGCTCCTTAGTGCTTTTAACGCGTTAAGTCGGCACCGCTTTTTGAACAAATAAGCCAACTTTCCTTAGTACTGAAGTGAACGATAAGGTAAACAATCATATCTTGCATTGTTAACACAAGCTACACTGCGCTCCGGGTAGCAACAAGACAGATATGCTCCCCCAGTGTATACAAAACACCGCCACAAAGAAAGCTAGGGAGGGACATGCAATCAAAACAAAGGATCTGTAAACTGATTATATAACCCCGGGATTATGGGGCACTGGGGCAATCTCGCACGGCTCGCCGTTTACAATTCAGAGCAGACACAGCAGCGGTCGGAGGACGCCTCCCAGAGATTCTGACACCAGAGCCGTAACGCAGATAACTGACACTTAAAATTCCCACTATGACTGTATTTATTTGGTCTGCCAGATTTTTTTCCATGGCAACTTGCAATGCTTATAATCTTACAAAGACCGGCTTTTTTTTGTTTAATACCAGACTTGATTATTGTGTAGGTCTGGGTACCCTCCACCCAAACTGAGCGGGAGGGCTTGCAGGAGCACATTGCTGACATTTGCCACACCTCTGTCCGTTTCACTGCCTGGCTTTGCTGTCTTTACACATCCAGGTGGAAAACTAGCCAAGCAGTGGCGGCACAACAGACAAGACTGGGGATTACAGTCTTCAGCTGTGAGAAGGTCTCCTCTCATGGTGCCTGAGAAGATGACAGATGCTTCCACCACTAGCTACTGTTTCCCTCCACCTGGCGTTAAAGAAACACGGCATTTAGCCGTTTTGAGCGCCGGCGGTCTTAAAGGAGACCGTTCGCGGTGAGTCAGGGAGCAGGGCCACTGTTTGCAGTGAAAGAGAGGGCGGTGTCCATGGTGACAGAAGGACACAGCACTCAGCGAGGCTGGATAGGCTGTCGTCCGCCTATCCCAGAACGCTGTCAACTAGCGCGTTCGTGGAAACTACTGCGCGGTTATGCTTGCTTTCAAATGCGCGCCAGTCATGATATCTCGTGATACTACACAGCAAAAAGGCCAGTGTTTAATCTGTGTTTATGTGTTTTCACACTGACTCACATACTCAACACTGACAGTGTTGACTTAACACAGTTGTTTTTTTTTCTGTGTGTATAAAATTCTGTGCACTACATGTATTCAGTGGGACTCTGTGTTCTGTGGTCTTTACAGTACAGTAAGGTGAACAGCAATGTGTCAGGGTGCTCCTCAAAGACATGTTTGATGGGCCAGCGGTCGACAGGCATCTCGTGAAAACCTTTGCCCGGGGGACCAGACTTACGGAGGGCCAATTAGGGTTCAAGTGGCATTGCGGCACCTTCCGAATTCCAGCCCTCGACAGGAACCAAGAGGAGCTTCCCCCAGGGAGGATTTCCAGGTGATTATAGGTTGTTTTCCAATGCCGGGACACATGTGATCCTGTCACCCCTCGCGTTTGATCTGCCCCCAGCCAGCCCACCCCCCAACCCCCACCCAGGAGGAATGCCGGGCAGCTGTTTGTGGAGTCAAACAGAAGACCGTACTTTTATAGGGACACCTGCTGAATGTCAAAATGCAACAAACCCAAGTGATGCTTTCAATTAATCACAGTAAATCCATCAGGCTTCTAGTGCTTTCCCACCGTACCGAAACTCTTTGTTTCTGAAAGAAGTCTGTTTTATTAACGCGGTTTGCCAATGGCAACATTATAATACCCTTCAAATAAAAAAAGATATGTGCCCGTAAAACATTTTGTGAGGTAATGATTTGTAGATCATGTTTTGCTACACGTGCTAGCTCCCACGTTGCAGACGTTTCTAGAACCTTCTAGAAGTTTAAGGTATAATACTTTTTTAATACAGTTCCGTGATTTTTTTACAGTCAGCCGGTTTATAGCACTGTGTGTGAACATTTTACATGTTCAGACACACCCTTTTTGGGATTTCCTGCTACAAATGTTCTTGGTTTTTCCCCCAAATGTCGCATTTTACATGGCCTGTACCTGTCAAAGGATATCTGAGCAAGAATAAATAAGGGTCAAAACAGACCTCTCAGCCCCTTCGGAAAACCACACTCAGTGAGTCAATCCCGGCCGGTTGATTGGCCCTTTGAAGCAAAGCCAATACCTGTGGAGATGTTGCTGCTGACATGGCTGCTGTCACTGTGACCCACTTTCAGGTCGCTGGGACAGGGGGCACGCACCACCTGAGCAGAGGTAACCGCTGGCAACAGGATACCGCCGGCCAACGCACGGATCGCGTCCCTGGAGCGAAGGAGGCGGCGATGTCGCACGAACTGAGGGGTCTCCAACGACCAGAAGAAGAAGATGAGCCAACAGATTTTCCAGCCCTGTAAGCTGCCGCTCTGCATTTATAAAAGAGACGCGCCTCACAGTTCATTTCCCCGCCACAGGCTGACGGGAACAATCTGTGCCTTTTCACATGAATTTTGCACACTTCTCTGGGGATTGAGGGGTTTTGTCAAGGTGGCATCAGCGCCGCTCCGTGTAGGGGCGGGAGTCACGGCGAAAAGATGTGGATGGATTTCAGAGCTCGGGGCTCTAGGCCTCACGGGCAAGCCGCTACCTGAACCCGGCATAACAGGACTAGTTTCTCCCACCCCCACCCGCAGCCTGAAAAGGACCAAAAGGCTTGGCTGTGCAGGGGAGTTGTGTGGAGAGAGTCTTGGATCTTTCTTTGGTCAGGTCCAGGTTCTGGCCGTCGCGGTATAAAGCTGCCCCCGAGTCGCACCCAAAGAATCCTAGCCCATTTCTGAAGGGGGTGCGGCCCTGATCACATGGGGTTTTTTATGCCTTCAGCTCTGCGGCTACCAGGGCTGTTATTAAGATAACCAGACAGATCAGTCTTACGAGCTGGCTGCTAATGGAAAAAAGAAATGCCATTAATTCTTAATGAATCTACAAGGCAGAGTATATTAGTCTAGTCCATGCAGCCCTGAAGAAGTGTTATGAGATCTTGCCATTTGCTGCCACTTTATATACACAGGCGGAAGTCACCTGTGTAATGGACAGTTGGTGATGGATTGATCATGTCAGTAATGGTGTCTGCAGCTCTCCTTGGGTTTTTACATTCATCCGAGGGACGCACTCCCATTAACTGTCACATCCAGTTACGAGATGTCCCGCTAATCTGCACCGCACTCCAGAAAAACTCTCCCATGTGCGTGAAAATTCAGATTTACGGAAGCGTCCTTATTCGAGCTAATGCTCCGTTTGTCCCAGTCTGTCCTTCACCACCGCGCTAACTACCGAACCGGTGAAGAAGTGCAGCATGGACATTGTTACAGATCACTGTCACAAGTCCCGCTCCGGCACAGTACGCGTGAGGAGCGCGTGACTGAGAAGCCGTGTGTGTGTGTGTTAGCACAAGGGCGGCGGTAGCAGAACTGACTGAAACTGATAAATGGCCCTGAGGAAGATGTGCGGACTAGTGGTTCTGTGCCGGAGGATGGCTGGTTGAAATCTGTGTGGGGATTTCGTTATACCCATGAGCAAGGTACTATCGTGGTACATGTGAGAATCCCTCTGCGTGAAATGGCTTTTTTGTAAAACTTTTAAGCTGCCGTGGATATGAGCAACTGGAAAATGATACTGTAGTAAAGGCAGAAGGCCATGTGACTGAAAACCCTAAAGCCCTGCTTTGCTCGCTGACAGGACCTTGGAGACGTGTGGATGCAGCACGCCACAGTACAGAGTTTATTCCAGGGTAGAGAGCCTGAACCCGGCCGGTGTGAGATCAGGGACTTCACCTGGCAAGGTCATCCTTTCACTGCTGATCTCTGAGGATCTCGACTTCGAGGCCCCTTAACGACCCCCGGATGTGATAAACTACTGATATACACACGCACACGCACACGCACACGCACACGCACAGGCACACGCACGCACGCACGCACGCACACACACACACACACAGTGCTGCTGGATGCCAAACAGAAAATTAAGAAAGATAAGTATAGGAAGGATCACAATATGGGTCTAATCGCAGAGGTTAGCCATGTTTTTCACCACTTACAACACGAGCAAAGAGAACTGTCCCACACACAAGCTGTCAGAACAGAACACTTCACAGGGCAGAATGGTATGGCACAGCAGTGGAAAATCAGAATATGCAGCCTGAAATTAAATGTAATCATGCCAGGTAATTCAAACACCAGAGCTCTTTTTTTATTTTTAGTTTGAGCTCTCTGCTGAACAGTTATACAGAAACTAAAGAAGTCACCTTGACATTGAAAACGGCGAGGGACTCTATGTCACTTCCTGCAGGACAGCTGTGGGAGTGAAAGTAGACAGCATGCCATGGAGCTGGGCACATGAACCGATTTAGAACCCTGTTGCCAAGCTGATGAATGTGTGGAACCAGGCAGGTTAACCTGGAATATTTGGTATGAAAATTATAAACAGGTATGTCACTTTTTTTTGTATAATAACAGATTTTCCTATATACATACAAGTTATGTATAAGTTATTATTTTTATTTGAAGGTCTGTGAAGACTTATGAACAGGTATGAGGGTGTTGGGGATGTTATAGATTGTCCAATTGAGGGGAACCTTATTTCACCCTAACTCAGAAACAATGTCTTTCTGTTCGTTTGCTGAACACTCGGCCATTTAATCCACGAGTGCTGACTTCCTCTTCCAGCCGAGAAGTGGCTGACCTCAGAACCTCATCTGAGGTTACCCTCTGTGGGGCAGGGGCGGGGGTAGGTCGATGATATCACAAGCCAGATATTAAAGATCCGCTAACGGTGCTGAAATCAGTTGCCCAGACGATGTCGCGCCTCGCGCTTAGCCGCTCTCTGCCCGAACAGAGTTCCCATCCGCACATCCTCAGTATCGTGTTTCAGCCTCCCTCCGGGGGGAAATGAAGTAAGCAGTGGGTGTTATTCTGTTGTCTGGCTGCAGCTGCTGTGAGCGTTTTTGGACTGCAGTTTGTGCACAGTGCTCTACATAAGTTTTTGGAACAATGGAGGCTCTGAGGCACAGACGTGGTCCAGGATGCCACAGATAGCTGGGGAGTTTCTCTCTGAGCACAGATGGGTGTGATGCGACGTTACGCAGCAAATCGTGCCAGAACCAATCAGGACCGCCTTAGGGAGCCAAGGATGCTTGGTTTGCAGTGGAGCGAAACTCCCGTTGTACAGCCCCCACTGGGAAACGATCGCACGCAGCGCGTTGTGTGTGGCCACAGCAAAACAGGTTTGCACCAATCTGTCCTGACAGATCTGCAAGCACTGACCTCTGGAAATGCAATTCGATACAATATTTTTTCCGTTAAACTAAAACTAAAGGTCAAAGCACCGTCCATGAACACTAAGCACTTTCTGCACGGCAAAATGTTTATAATTAAACACACACACTTTTCCCAGAGAAGTATATCTTAGGTGCAATATAAAGAACAGTATTTACCGACAGGCACTCGATGCCAATTTAAGACAGGTGTGGTGACGTTAAACGGCAAGAGAACCATATAAAGCGTTTCCTTCCTCGCTCAGACTTGTCCCAGCGCCATTACTAAACCAAAGAGGACCGGGCACTGGCGGTCTGCCAACGGAGTGCAGGAAATCGGTCATAAATCTGCGCGATAAGGGATGGGTTATCCAGGTATGCGGGGAACAAAGCCCAGCTGCCGACGCCACATCCTGTTTACACACGACGGCAACGCCGCGGCCCTTAGAACCTTATCTCCCCTGTGGAGTGTACACTCTCGGTCTGACAATGGCAGTGCAGTGTACGGACGGGGTGAAATCGTACACTCGGGCGGTTTAAAGCCACAGGACATCTGCTGGCCCAGAATGGCGCTCGAGTCAGAACATGCAGGTGTCTCCCACCTGCCCCATGCCCAAATGGACATTCTTCAGCCAGTAGCCAAGTCTGCCAAGAAATCCTTTTAGTTTTTATAATTACACAGTGTTCACACTCTGCCTGGCCAAAAGAAAGGTCACACACTCTAATATTCCGTTGGACCGCCTTTGATTACGGCATGCATTCACTGTGGCATCGTTTTGATAAGCTTATGCAATGTCACAACATTTATTTCTGTCCAGAGTTGCATGAATTTTTCGCCAAGATCTTGTATTGAGGATGGGAGAGTCGGGTCGCTGCGTAAAGTCTTCTCCAGCTCATCCCAAAGATTCTCCATGGGGTTAAGAGTCTGGAGTCTGTGGTGGCCAACCCATGTGTGAAAACGATGTCTCATTCTCCCTAAACCACTCTTTCACAGTTTGAGCCTGATGAATCGTGGCATTGTCGTCTTGGAATATGCCCGTGCCATCAGGGAAGAAAAAATCCACTGATGGAAAAACCTGGTCATTCAGTATATTCTGGTAGTCAGATGACCTCAATTTTTGGCCACATAACGTTGCTGAACCTAGACCTGACCAACTGAGGCAACCTCTTACCTATTTGCTTAGTTAAATCCAGGAGGTGACTTTTTTTTTTTTGGCCAGGTAGTGCATTACGCGCTGCAAAGACACAGTAAAGATGGCTGCGTGCACCTCACACAATACTGACCCTGGCTGCAGTTTCGTCTGAGAACTTGTGCTCTTCTGAGCTTGTGGCAGAGCTTAACGGCAGAGCATCTAAGCGTTCCAGGGGCGCATACCGCCAACACGCCCATCGCTTAGCCCTTCCACGCGGTGTGCTCGTCACAGGGACCAGAGGTCTCTTCCTGTAAACCACCGTCAGTCTTCTCCATTTCTCTGCAGATCACAGAGTTGGGTAGTGTGATAAAGCGGTATCATTAAATAAACACTGAACCACACCCCCCCTTCCCCTCCCCCCTCTGTGCATTGTACGGCGGGATGCGTTAAGAGCAATGGTTTCAGGATATACTTTAGTCCGTTTTAGAGGTTGGAATGAATAGTGTCGGGTTTCCTAAGCGCGAATGACAGCTCAGAGTAGAAATCAATTGTAGAAGCAATCAATAAATTGATCTCCTGCGGTGATGGATGATGCTGAGTTCAAATGTGCCAAATGAAAATGAATATTTACTTGTGAAAGGAAGTGGCCATTTGGGACATGCTTCACACTAAACCGAGCAACAATCAGAACCCGCTGCACAGTTGGGCTTTCAAATGAGACATTTAACCCATGACTTGCGACTCATTTTTCTGTCTCTTTGCAAAAGAGCAGCTGGGTTCAACCTGGTGTCTTAACATCTGCTTTCCCCTATCTGGAGATTCAAAGTTGTCTACTCATTTAATCATCTTGAATCAGTGGACAAAGGAGTGGAACATCATTTTTTTTAAAACATTCACTATTTATATTAAACAATTCCCACTTAGATACACCTGGAAAACGAGACGAGACAAATCCAGCATCAAGAGCCTAACACTGAATGGTATATTTATCACGTATGGGGTTCCTCAAACAGCCCATTTACTTATAGTTTTACTGCTCAGTTGTGGAAACCAAAGACCTGAGTCAAGGCCTGCTTTGATTCCTTGAAGTATTTCAAGTAATGGGTTTCTGTCACCCCTTTAATCTGGTCTGGAATGAGCCAAGCCTTGCCAAGCGGGACAAAGGGGAGGCCCGACTCATGCTTTGTTCCAGGATACAGTTCTGGGATGTCACCGTTTGGCAGGAGTAGAGTCATTTCCTCTCTCCACAAACCCCTGCCTGAGACACAGCTGGCAGGCGGTCCATCCCTGGCTGCGGTCGAAGGAGGAGACTTCCCTGCCAAGCCACGTGCTTCGTGTGACCGCACGGTTTTCTGAGCGTCAGCGCCTGCCCAGCTCAGTGCCACACGTGGGTTACCATCTCTCGTCTGGCAGCTCTCCCCCCCCCCCAGCCACATCTGAAGCTACTGGAGTTAATTGTTTTCAGACTCCTGTCATTGCATCTGGTGCAGCAGAAAAGAAATCGCTGTTCGTCGCAGACATAATCAAAACAAATAGGAAGCGGGGCCAGATGTGTGTGCGTTTGTAATGGGGGTGACGCTAACGCTGAACCCAGCTAACGACATCTAGCAGGCTGCTGCATTAAAGGAGGTCCAGCATCTTTAGACAACCATGAACGTTTCCTCATACAATTTCATATTACAATTCTACTACAACATAACCTCAGACCTTTCCTCAGTCTAACATTGCCCTTGGCCCTGCCCTTCAGACTGTTACCCATCTGGATGGGATAGGCGGACTTCCGGACATCAATTGCCTGATAGAAATGACGGATCTGTCACTTAGCAAATCAGTGCTTTTCCTGGCAAGCGTCATCCTCTCTGCATTCATGTGGCGTATTTTAAAAATGTTAATTGTCCTTAAGCTTAAGCAATGTAAGGTACCACACACGCCTCCTGTGGCTTGGGACGAATATACAGTCAGCTGGGAAATAAATTCTCAATTTGGGAATGGAGATCAATGAAAACCAATGAAACTCATCCTACAGTACAGATTGCTCTGGGGAGACAGTATGGCCATATTGATCTGAATAAACTATACTATTGATCTGAATAATGAAAGATATTGAATTTCAGTGATCTACATGACAGATACTTGAAGTGCATTGGGTTTTATTGTTTGTTTAGTTCAAGGATAGGGACCATATTTATTTGTACTTGGCACTTAAATAGACATGAACAGAATACAAGTTGCACAATGGTAAAAGTAATGGAATAGTTCATTAAAATAAATATTTAATGACATTAGGCATTTAGCATTATATATTTTAAATGTATAAACATACAAAACAATTTTTGTTGCTGCAAATTTAAAAAACTCAAAATAACCAGTCCCTACAAAAATCTGAGCATTCTGTTAATATTTACATCTGTTAACTACAGTTGTAATTTAGCTGTATGTGAGCTAGTTGAATAGCTCAAATAAAAATAAATGTTTAGAAGGACATTTAGCATTATTTTCAGGACTTTGAAAGCCCATTAAACTGAAGGTTTTAGTGACTGGTTACAAAGAATAAGGTCCAAACACAGCTGAACCTTGACCGTGAACCTTGGCCGTGTTTTTATTTTAAAGAGGATGCAATAAATCAAATTGAAAATTGAACCATAGTTTTTGAGAACAGGACGATCCAGCAGGAAGGACAGGTATGTTCAGCTGCTGCTCGGAGCAGGTGTGCACCCCCCCCACCCCCCCACCCCTCAGTGGTGTTTGCGAAGTGCCTTGGCAAGGCTCGTATTTCCTGGTGTCACCTCTCTGCTTCAACTGCCACATCTTACAGCCTGCGGCATTCTGGGAGTTCCTCAGGGGTCCATGGGCCGTGTCCTCACAAACGCATGCAAAAAAAACCCCTGCAGCCGTAGATCTCGGCAAACTTTCCTGACCCTGTCCGCTCTCCTCCGGGAGAGGAGTTTCATGTGGCCCGGTCGCGTTCTGCGCACGTGTCTGGCAACCAAGCCAGAGGCGCGCCAAGACTGTCGAAATCCCTTTGCGGGGTTTGTGCGTAGCGCCTAATCGGTTCAGCCAGGACTCAGTTAGGTTGCACAGATGCTGAGAGTCTGGCTTTCCGTAGATTGGAAACATAACCGATATCAATGCCCTGGGGTTCTTGCAAAACAGCAAGGCATCTTGCCTACACCGTTGTTTCATTGCGCCACTCTAGGCTTAGGAAAGCACATAAATAAATTATAAATGAAAAACAAGCGGACAGAAGGACATTGCTGGACAAAAAAAAACAGGTAAAGTGGTGTTAACCAAGATCCCGTCCACAGCAGCAGAGGGTGTTAGGTCCTGTGACTTCAGTTTCCTTCAGTTTGTGCTGTGGCTGATCACTGATGTGTTAGGAAATATTGGATTTGCAAAACATCAGCAGGAGTTCGAAACATCTGCAGTGTGACTCTTTCCACGTTTGGTAAGTAAACACCCCTTCCCCCACTTGGAAAGGAAAGTTCACGACGGAGGTCTGTTGAGATGACGTTGCGCTTTAACTGCATAATGAAAGCTTCAAACCTTTCCCAAGCACCCTAGGAAGTGAAACGACGGATGTGTCTCCCTGTGTGAGCTTTGCAATATAAATACCCCTAAAATCAGACTCTTGCCCATAAAGTCGCCATTTTTAATGGAAATGTAGACAGTTTCCAGGCACCTCTAATTTCCCAATAGCAGCTCAAGTTCACAGACCAGTTCACCTGGTAGGCTGACCCACACACCTGTGGCGTAGCCCGAGCCAGACCTGCAAACATTGCACTGCGATTCATCAAACCAATGGTGCCCGGCAGCCATAAAAGTAGGAGGAGGAGCCCTGCAAGTTATTGTGCCTTTCCACACGATAAAGTCAATGGGAGGCATCCCCTCTAATTGCCCCTTGTGAAAAGGTAATTATATCTTGTGTTGGGTTTAATGTGGTTTGACATTTGTTACAAGCTCGGCGTAACCTCCGACTGAGCCAGCTGTCACACAAGAGCAAAGAGGATTTTATTATTACTGGAATTTACGGCTGCGTCACGGCGTCAAAATGCACCCAGAACCCACACTCTTACAAAGGTTCCGTTTGGGGAACATTTTTAAAGGACACATAAAAAGTGGTGGTTCAGGTTAGAATTCTATGAAGCTAATCTGTTGGGAAATGTTTTTAGTTTTTTTCACGTGCTTGGGCTGGCTGAAAACTGACCAGCAGTCACAGGTACGCCGGTTTTATTGCCGGCGCTAAATCAGGCCTAATGACCGGGTCGGGACAGAAGTCCACTCTGATCAGTGGGGTAAATGAGCGCTGCAGCTCTATTAACTTGGAACAGAGAACTTCTGCCTCGGCTTCGCCTGCCCTGCTGTGAACCCACGGACAGTCTGACACCGCCTCCTGCTTGAATGTGAAAATAAACAGACGACAGGGACATAAATAAGTAAATGTTATGAATAAATGAATAGGTTCGCCTGGAGTTCATTGGGATTAATGGAATTTTTCTTCCTGCTTTCTATGTTGGCGCTATACAATTAAAAAATTAAATTAATGTGCTGGATTAAGATCAGTTTTCCAGTGAAAAAAACATATATATTAAAACCTTTTTTACTGTGCAGGTCTGTTGTGTTTGAAAGGGAAAGTGCTTGCATTAGTATGTTTGAGATTTATCTGCGTTAAACTAGTAAATAGATAGAAAATTACACTTTCAATATGGACTATGAATTCATTTAAACAGGAAGGCAGCCGTTTATGCGTTTCCAAAGCCATGACTGCAGGAGAAATGGAACTGAGAACCGAGTGGAACGCATTATAGCTGTCCGTCAACAGCCAATTGGTGAATCAATTGCACACAAAGAACCTCCGCAAGAAATAATTCCTCTTGCTATCAAGGCCTTCAAGCTAAACAAAAAAACAGTCCAGAATAAAGGAGTCTGCAAAATACTAAATATAAACAACAACACTTAATAATAGAAGCCAACTCAACTGGTTTGTTAAATGTGCGTATGACAAGCTCAGATAGTTAGACAGCTCTCTCAAGCTGAGTTTCCCCTTATTTTTTACAAAAGGTTTTATGCCTGTTTTAAACCTAGCTCAGTGAGGACGCACCCAGCTCCCCGGGTGACGGCTTCATAATCCGTGCAGTGTAATGAAAATATCAGTTGGGTTCATGTTGAGCACAGAAAAAAATTAGCCTGTTTTATTAAGACGTTGGCTTGACATGTTGACATTGACTTGATTCCGTTAGGTTCTTACTCAGTTACCCGAAATGAGAACCAATCACATTGGCGTCTTTAACATCTGGGGCGCTACATGACAATAATTCCTTGAGCTAACACTCAACAGGAGGGCCTCTTCCCTTTTCAACTTTCGAGGGGAATGAGATTAATCACCAGTTGATGAGGCTATCAAATCTCCTATTTGGCGACATGCATGTCAGTCTTTGGCGGTATTTATAGCCTCGGTCATGGCGCTCTCTTTGTCCTAAGAGACGATTTCCTCCTGCTTTCGGCTAACCTCGCCTGTGGGGGCTGAGGGGGTCATGGGGTTGCACCTTGGGTTGAGCCTGGTTTCCGTGACACTGACTTCCTCCCCAGCTTGCGCCGGCGGCAGCTCAGTCTTCCGTTACCGCTCCGTAAATGGGCCCCTGGCGTACCTAGGCGACAGCGACCACCCGCATACCCTCCGGGAAGAGAATGTATCCCTCTGCTCCTCTGTCAGTAAATTAGTGCTCAGCCGCCTGGCAGGCTGCGATAAACGTCGCTTTCTGAGCTCAAGCAGATTGCAGAGGCTCGTCGACCAAAGCCAACAGCCCTGAGCCCATTCGGAGAAGGCTCATTCTGCTCTCGTACTTGAGTGATAGGGGGCAGTTGTCCTCCATCCGACGGTGCGGCTCTTCAGTAAAGCATTCAACGTGGTATGACTAGCCAGGGAAAATAAAAAAACTAAAGTAAGAAATCTCTCATTGCTCCTGTTGTGGGCACGTGCAATGCTTTTTTCTCACTGAGGAGAGTTTTGTCAGCGGGACCACAAAAATGTGTAGCCCCGACGATTGTGCCTGTTGCGGCCCTGACAGTCCAATTCCACATCTTATGACAGTGACATACATTACCAACCAAACAGATGCATTACAAGTCCCTGTCACCATACAATGGAGGCATTGTGACACCAAGTAACCCACTCTCAAAACAGACCTGCTTCAGGTTTACAGAAAATTGAGAGACTATTTAATAGGATGGGCTTTTGCACAGAGAATGTATGCGCTTAGAGATAAAATGATTGCTTAGCCGTGAGGACCCCCCAGCTGCAGCCAACTGGCTCAGTGTAAGAGTGAACCCAGAGACAGGCATTGCTCTTTCTAACTGAGAAGGCTATTGGCCTGCGTCTGGGGCCGATGTTTGTGGAGTGGACAGTCTGTAGCAGGATGCAGCATTATGTCTCTCCACCCCTAATGTTTAAAAGATGGGAGGGATCAATAATCAATGCATACGTCGATGAATACCACCTGGGATAAAGCGTGGAAGGACAGAGAAGCAAACGAGACGTCAGCTGTTGTATTAAACAAGGCGCATACAACTGACTGAGAAAGGAATCCTTCCCTTAAAATCTCATCGGTTTGTATCTGGAGGGGTTTATCTCTCGATCTGGGTTTTCATGTGGAAGCTGTTCATTTCCTCTGAAAACACAACAGTTTGGTTGTGCAAGCCCTGGTCTGTCAACGGTCACTTGTCACACATGGAGAAAGGGGGGGGGGGGGGGGGGGGGGGGTTTACGACAAAAAAGTTTTTATTTTCAACCCAGGGCACCCCCCCCCC
>JAOYSI010003157.1:0-15398 GCA_025775065.1 Hiodon alosoides
CTCTCTCTCTCTCTCTCTCTCTCTCTCTCTCTCTCTCTCTCTCTCTCTCTCTCTCTCACACACACACACACACACTCCTTTCTCCCACTCTCTCTTCCCCACATTGTATTGATCCTTCTCTGCGCTGTGGCTCTACTTGTGCAGCCCCTAGTGGGCATTTCAGTGGAGCCTTGTGCAGGCCTCAGCTCAGCACCTGTTTAGGGGAGAGAGAGGGCAGAAAGCCTCAAGTGCCCCTAACCACAGCAAAGTAAAGTATTTCACTTGAACTGACAGAAACAAAATAAAATTAAAAAAAACTCAGCTGGACTCCTTCCTGCACAAAATATACTGTTACTCAGGTGGGCATGAATATTTTAACAGGCTATTCTAACCAGCTGAGTTTATGGTCAAAACAAAGACAATGTAAAATCTTTATTTTTGATTGATGCTTGACTTCCTGTGAATGTAAAGCATAATGTTCCCGGGATATAATGATTGTCAGTATAACCTATTCATTTCTCTGCCAAGTATTTCTAATGTTATTATTATTATTATTACCACCAAGACCATCTTCTAATATTAGAATTTAAACAGTTTGTTGTCTGAAAGGATAGGACGATATTGGGTAGTCATGCTTCTGCAGGATACTGCACATTTACCCCTGTGACCCAAAACCCCCAGTCAATAGTTGAAATCACAGGCTATGTAGCATTTTTCTGCACTTTCAGTCTTTCTATCTGCAAGTAACTTTCTAATATCAGCTCAGAGAGTTGTTAGAAGGATGAACATTTCTATCATTCGTTACCATCCTTGGGGTACTGTTACTTCATGTTTGGGCTTTGGAAGCACCATATCAACCACATTGTCCAGTAGATGTAAAAAAAAACACTCCTAATCTTTTTAAAAAATTCTGTTGGTTTGCTGTTTTAACAAAGATTTTATAGCAATTAACAACCAAACCATAAAACCTGCTTCAAATCTGTTAAAGCTGTACCATATGGGTACCATATCTCATACAGAGAATAGTTTGAGCCTGAAAACTGAAAAACACTGAAACAATGTGTTTCTATCCCTCAAATGAATTATTGATGAAGCAATTATTATATTAGATGCCATTTGTATTAAAAGCCTATGGAGTGGATACATCTGTGAGGCCTACACTGGAGGTAACCAGAAACCCATTTCTCAGCTGAGTCCAAGCGTTAGAATAGGGCCTTAAAACCCGGCGACTCCAAAGCCATTGTCTTATTGTCTGATGCACCTGCTGAGCACAGTGCTTTA
This sequence comes from Hiodon alosoides, assembly GCA_025775065.1. Lineage (NCBI taxonomy): Eukaryota > Metazoa > Chordata > Actinopteri > Hiodontiformes > Hiodontidae > Hiodon > Hiodon alosoides. The sequence continues at coordinate 1,261 of JAOYSI010003157.1, forward strand.
CAAAATAAGGAGGGATGAGTTTTGGAAAGGGGGATTAAGGTTTAGGGAGAAGTATCTCCTCATCAGATATTAACTATGTATGAAATCAAGGGGAATATAAATTTCAGGGTTTTTATAAGGTCAGAGATACAATGCAAGCAGTCAGGGAGCGCTTGGTTGACTACTGCTATTTGGAGGGCTGAAAGGCAAAATGCATAGGAGGAAAGTTGAGATAATACCACCCATGCAAACGTCCGCAGGTATAGCCATAAAAACTATAATTCACATATCCTTACACAACCTTACAGAAATAAAAACAAGTTAGGCACAGTGTGAAGTCCTTAAGTGATTCAATTATGAAAATAAAAAATTTTAAATGCATTTAATTTGATAAATTATTAACTAGGACTAAAATGTAGCTTACATGGTAGACTGACCCAGTCTCCACAGCACAGACGCATTTGCTGCTCATTTTATTTGACACCCTTTACAAAGGCTTTACGCATTATTCTGCCTCCCGCTTGGAACCGTGCACGGGGGTGTTTTTTTTTATACTTGCTTTATTGATCACTTTGCTAATTGAGGGGAATGAAAGCTCGGAAATGCCTTTGCTCAGAACAAATGAGCCGGCAGTCCAGGCCTTCTCGGGCCTTTCCCGATGAGTGCTGGAGGCACTAATCCTGACAGCCAACTCCCGGGTGCTGGCCCGCACACTGGCCACATGGGTCTCCTTGGTAATGGAGCTCAGACATGATCTGTGTGGAGGTGTGAGACTGCAGCAGATCTCTGGGTACTCTCTAAAGGCCCTCTAAAAGACTCTCTCCTGCACACATAAACCGAATGCAGTATTCCTGTCATAAACGTTTTAATGTGGATAGTGTGAGCCGAATTGATTGTGCAATAATGCATATTTAAATATTTTTTTTAAATGCATTACATTTAGGAAGGAATCGTCACATTTTCTAAAGGCTAATGCGAAACTTCTAAAATATTTAATGTAACATTTGATCTTTTTTTTTTTGGGGTTTGATAACAAAAGATAAAGCCACACTGGCTTTGAAATAATCACGAGAGACAACACCCAGCCCATTTTTATCAAGCCAAGACAGGAGTGCGTCTCCACTGATGGCAGACTTCGTGGAATGTGGTTCAGAACGTATCCCTGGAAAATGAAGGATCAGCTGATGCATTGAGCTCACTGAGCGCGGGATATCGCTGGCCCTCTCAGTTGGAGGCGTGTCCTTCGTGACACTTCAAGGCTGAGCACTTGCTAGACCTCCACGGGACTCGTGCTATTACTTATGTATTCATTCATTTTTGCCATCAATTCAGCATTTTTTTTTTTTTTTTAGGAAGGGCAGTGGCACACACGTCAGAAATACTGCAGTGAATTTAACACGACAGTCCTGGATCTTGCAGAGTAGCGGCCTTGTTAAAATTTTGGCATGTAATACTATCTGGAAATGCTTCCTTGTAGATAAAATTTGGAGGAAGGTAACGATATTTAGAGACAAACAATCGAATAAGAAATCCAGACACCAAAAGTTATATCTAAATATTAATACATCATATTGTATTGTTAGGCTTTTGGTGATAAAGGTATAAGTTTACATATTTATAGCTAAATCCACAAACATACAGCAACAAACCATACACCTTGACCCAGCTGATGACAACTTGGTCCAATGGCCACTAGGGGGGGCTTAGGAAGTCAGACTGCAGTCTAAACACAGAATATCAAGTGTGGACAAAGAGTTGCAGTTTAGATGACATACACTTGTGAAATAAATAAATAGACAAAAACGGAAAAAAATATATCATTTGCACATATTAGAAATAATAATTAAAATGCAGGCCCAGAAATGCCTGCTTCCACATTACAAAACTAAACGCAGGGGAAGTTTATTATAAATGAATTTTAAAACATTTTGAGACAAGCGGTTGCAACCAGATTGGGGGAAACATCAGCTATTATGCTCATTCTTTTTTCTTTTTTATCTTTTCTTGAGCAGAGAGAGCTCTGATCCAGCATCCTCAAGCGACAAAACTCTCTTAGATCCGTTCGGATCAGAAATCCTATTTGCATCCAACATGCGAAACAAATTATCAACCAGGTCACAAAAAACATGAATCTAGGATGTACGCTTCGCAAAAGTACATTTTCTTCTCACGGTTTTACACAAACCCAGGTGCCTGGCTCCAGCCAACATTAGCCTGATATTGCATTCAGCAATTCTGGTAAACAGTATGAACGTAAAATCTCTTAAAATTTTGAAATTAAAATGCAGGTTATGCATGGTGGCTTCAATAAATACAACAGACAACTGTCACGAAAATTGAAATTAAAAATACAGGTCTACGGTCATCTTTTTATTTCCCAGTCAAAATACATAAATGTGTCTCATAGTTCTTAGATGAGGCAGGTTTTAGCCAATGTGAGCTAATGACAATGTCCTGACTGGGACAGCAGATGAAACTTATTGAAGGTGGTTAATGTTGCCACATGGTGCAGACTGGTAAAGTGTAGTCTAAGCAGAGAACTGAACACAGCTGAAACTAGCCAAACCTCTGGTAATAATAATAACAACAGCCACACAAGCGAAAGGGTTCTCGGTTTAAAGTCAATGGTCATATGACTTCTGTGCACTCTGCTGGCCACCGATGCTGTTTAGCAGCTATCCCTTGTGTCGCTCGATGCTGACATGTCGCCCATCGCTTCTGGAATACAAAACGAACTGAAATCACTAGCAATCCAGTCTCAAGCTATCCCAGAGACCAGTAAGACCTTATCTGTCAGTCGTTACCAAGAACCTGAGAAGGGAGTCTTTAGAATGCCCACGGCCTGCATTACCCAGCATTGTTTGAAAAACTCTGTGCTTTGTTACAATGCACATCAGGATATAAAAATACTACTTTTGGAACTTTTTGAAGATCTTATAACAAATTCATTAGGGCGCGTTTATCTAAGAGATGTGATGGAGCAAGCCCTCTGCAGAACTGGCAGCCACCCAGGCACCCAGAACTGACACAGGCTGATGTGCGCCTTGTGGTAAATTCAACAGACACAAAATTCTCCTCTGTTAAATATTCAAAATCATAACTATTTAGCATTGTCATCAGCACCGCAAACTGCAAACTGCAAACTGTTTTCGGCATGAGTTGGTGTGACATTATTCAATTTCAAATTCAATTTTGATGTCCATCCGAATGTGGCATTTTAGAACAGATTTCTGTTTTGGGTGCTCATTGGGGGAAAGGCTGTGAATGAGCGCTGGTTGTGACTGAGAGTGGCCAAGGGAACACAAGAAAGTGAGGATGTCACCCACCTGGGTGTCATCACGGCTGTTGGCCCATGTTACAGGACACGCACTGGTTAGTACAGAAATCTGTTAAAAAACACTTCAGTCTTTATCTGGGGTTGTGGTCACTTATTGCCGATAAAAAGAGCATACGAATGCTGCTGTTATTGTTCTAACATCTTGTTTTAACTGATTTAAAGGAGAGGTAATGGACGCACAAACCGTTATATTTGAAAACGATTGTCAGAATGGGGGAGAGAGAGGTTGAAGTAGACTGTCGCAACAATTAGAGCGCAGAAAAGTTTGTTAGGATTACGAAGTTAATAAGCATATTCAGTGTTACTGCAATTTATGTAATTCACTGCACCATCGTTTTATGGTCCTGTGGGACCCAGGGCATGGAGTGGTTATTTATGACCAGCCCAACAACCCAGCCAGGGCCCACAAATACATTACCGACTAATGTATGTGTGACCTGCATGTCTCCACAGCCTGGATCATCCCGGCTTCATGCCAGGAAGAGGTCTTACTGTGACCAAATATGACCAATACACCTGCAACAGGGTTGCACTGGCAAAAGTAACAAAATCATTATTTAAGAAGTCTAAAAGTATCTCTAAAAGTCTGGGTGAGAAGCTTTCTCTATTAGTCATAAGAACTTGTGAAGCTGGGAGCAGTCGCATGTTACAAGGAACTGTTAACAGCAAGCTGAGCATTCCATTAGCCCCCCACAAACAACAGGCTAGCAACAGGTTAGAAACCAGGCAGTTTTGTCTCTTTACAAACAGTACCAATACATTTAATGTATCTCTGAGCATTCAACCGTCTCATTCTTCTCTACAGGAAATGTGGTATGATATTGACACAATGGGGTTTATCACAGAAATGAACCTACAACAGTACATTTCTGTCAATACACGAACGTTTTGTGAACATCCCTGAAAATCTACAGGATGAAAGAGATGTTTTCCAACCTTCAGTGAATCTTTGGGGAATAGCCTGTAATTCAATACTTCAGGCGCAGCTATTCAATCACAGCTAAAATGTTTTACAGTTACGACCAGGGCCAGAAACTGAGTGAGGAAAATATCACCTTATTTTTGTATCACCTCAATTTACCTATTTCTGTGGTTTAGATTCCAATACTTGGAAACCAGGGAGATCGTTAGCACAGGTCTTCAAAGGCTCTAGCTATAAATCGTTTTTGATGAACCCCAAATCTTTTGATGACAAACTAAACATAGACTCTAGCTTTAAAAAAAAGTTTTTAGTGTTAAAAAACACTATTACTTTAAATTTTCTCTTATCAAGAGTGCAGAGCTTTTGAGTGTCGTGTAAACGTTCCCAAAAACATTTACGCCACATTTTTATTAAAAGGGGGTGGGCATTGGTTTCCATGATACATAGGAATACATGCTCCTGTGGTTTGAAATGTGTTTTTTCTTCTTAAAATGAAACGGAAGCTTCTGAACAGCCAATCTGATCCAATTTGACCTATTTGTGATTAGGAATGTGGTTAGGTAAAACCACTATTTGTTTAAAATAATAAAACTGTTCAGAAAAAGAATTTGGAATTAAAGATTTGTTTTCAGCCTAGTTTTGAATATTTATCCCAAGAAATTACTACCAAACAACTCGTTTGATCCCTGCAGGAAAACCCAGTCTGACCAGTTAGCTGGTCACTGGTAGCTGGTTGTTCAGCTAAAACCAGCTTGACAAGCTGTAAATCCTAAAAAAGGTCTTTTTTCCAGCAAAGAAGATCTATTGTATGTGTTCGTTCTTGAAATCGTTTTACTGATAGCGATCATTAAAATATATCCTGTATATGGATATACAAAATGTATTCAAAATACTGTATCAATTCCAAAAGTTATTTGAGAGGCATTTGGTGGAGGTAAATTAGTTCCATTTGGTGATGAGGTAAATTTGCTGCCTGTGGCTTGGGAAATATTTCCATTTTACACAGTGGGGAAATCCTTTTATTTTTCTGTTGTTCACATAAGTGTAATAACCTAAAATATTAATCGATTATTCGCTTCTTTGTTCCACATAAAGTTAAGTTCAATAAAACCTAAAGGATTTAAAACGTTGCTGAAGCCATTTGTGTTTTTTTTTTCTCCAAAAATCCTAAAAAATGCATTGGCATGACATAAAAAGCTTTCTTTAAAAAGCTCCTATGATTAAAGCACAATTACGAGCATGCTAATAAGTGTAATATGAAAATAAGAACTGAGTTTAAATTCATGATCCACGTACAGTTCCCTCCATACAAAACCAAAGCATTCTGGTTGTCTTCAGGCCTTAGATTGAGGACCTTGAAACTAGGGGGATATGCCATATAAATATACCTTAAGCTTGTGTACCCATTATTTTTCTTCTTGACAACAGAGGTTTGGCAATGACCTGTCAAACAGTCCAGAAAGCACACTTGTATGTCACATGGGTTTATGCCACAGAATTCGTTATCCGGCAGTAAGTGTCGAAGCAGGCTTCTGAGGGTACACTCGGAACCCTCAGGTGGTGCCAGTCATCTGGGGAAAACGTGATAATTGGCTGAACCAGCGTAATCGTCAATCAAAAGGAAAAACATAAAATGTGTGGGTGGAATAATTGTAGATGTCAAATTATTAAATCAAGGGTTCCAAGCCCCTTTCTGAGTCCTACAACACAGCGGCGCCTCCCCAGGGCTGTGTTTATGTATTTTGATCTTAGCAGTGCCACAAGCTACAAGCTAATGCATGTGCATTATTGAAGTTCAGTCATATAAACACGCTTTTGTTCAGAAAGCCAAATATCAGGGGAATCCTCAGCTTTTTAACTACCTGTCCAGTGCTAAAAAAGCTATGGCTGCAATGAAGAGGTAGAAATATTCTTTGTCTTTCAAAAAATGTTAGGCAGAGTATTTAATTTGCATTTATTTATTTTACTGCAGTAAAAAAATTGAAAGTTTGGGCAAAGGTGTGGCATAAAAACAAAACAAAAAATTGCAAAGAGACCAAAGGGAATGTCAATTGGGCAAGTTTGAGTGGGCTTGGCACAGGACTTGAAAGCCAAACCCACATGGGACCCACATGGCATATTTCAGGGGTCCTGGAGTACCCCAATTCAGGAGGTTTTCTGATTCTCTTATTTTAACATTGTGTGTACCTGTGTATGTACTAATATAATAGCACCATCCAGGGTATCAATATATACATTTTATTATTCATCACTATTCTCGCCTGTATTGTAAAATTAACTATCTTTATAAAAGGAAACTAGCTGGATTCATAGGTGAGCACAAAGATATTGGCAATTACTTTAGTCCACACAATCCGCAAGTCCACAAAATTCTTACAGTATTGCCTGTAGCCTGCAGTGGAAAATGTGTCAAGACCTAGGGCACAGAGCTGCCTCTGAGAGTTTCATCATAGATAACAATGTTCTAGAAAAGGCATGGACATTTGGCTGATGAGACAAGGTCTTTTGCCTTACTGGGTTCTGAAAATCTGTGTCAGAGACACACTTTCAACTCAGATTCCTTAATGGCTTCCATGTATTGTGTAGAAAAAGGTACAATATTACAATAACATGCAATGGTATTTTATTTTGTCTTACAAAAAACAACCAACCCTTATTATTATTGGTTGCTTCTGCGAAAGCAACGACGCGATCACCAATACCACTGTTATTTCTGTGCTGTTTCCTTGATAGTGTTTTACCAATCAATTCAATTTAAAAAGCAGCATGTCGATATAACTAGCTGTGCCACCAACTGCACTGACCTTGGAATTGTGTCTGCAGTTAATGATGTTTCTTTAAAGGCAGTGAGACGAGAGGAAGCTAGTTTAGTTGCACATTTCCGTGAAACCACTCCACATGAAAAATACAACTTGGTCTCCCCAGATGTCCCACAAATAGCTTTCGTATTTATAATTTAGGTAGAGATTATTTTCTCTGAATATTTAAACTAAAATGATTTTTTCACCCCTGATGCTAATACAACAAATTGTGGGAAGATTGCACATATTTTTTCGCGTGGCTACTTCAAAATTGCTCTCTGGGAATTCTCTTAAATCTTATTCTTTCATGTGACACCACCCTTTTCCATTAGTATAAAAACTAATCATAACAGCCACAGAGAAGTAGTAATTTTTATAATTACAAGCAATTTTAAAAAGCTATCTCAGTAAGCTTCTCTTTTGCAGAAACATGTACATGACTTATCTCACTTGCTAAAGGCAATATAAACACACACACACACACACACACACACACACACACATATCAACAGCTGCAAATGGAACTAGGATTACTCATGGCAGTCAATTTGAACCTTTTGTTTCTGGTAAAGTTCAGACGATTTAATAAAATGTACTGACTATACACTATATGACTTATGACCTTTATATTGCTTGTTTTAAAAGCAAGCCACTACATTAAAACATGCGAATTTAGTTTATTTGAAGTAGAAACCAAACCAGCCGATGGATTTTTCCATGATGCCTCTCGTGGAGCAGATTTCGGACTTCAATAACGAACCGCCATGTAGACTGCTGACAATTGGAATTGTCTCTCTCTCCAGCTGAGCTGAACAGGGAATCTCACAACAAGCTGTCTTTTCACAATTTTGTCATCACGACCAAACCATGCCCTCAAAAATCCATGCACAATGTATGTGTTTTTCTTTTTTCAATGTATACATGGAAATGTCGTAATCCCATTATATAAACCAGATCAGGGACAATCGCGAGAACAATGGAGCAAGGTAGAGGATCCAGCGTGCAGTGTTGGATCTTGCTTTCAGGGGAGGTTTAAAATTAGCTCCAGTGTCGTGCCGGTTGGAGATAAAGGGAAGCCGCTATCAATAAAGTTATTGTTCCCCATTCAAACTTGAGAATGCCAATAATCCAATTATGTGCTGTTGCTACTAACAGACCACGGCCGGAGGAAAAAGTGTTTGCATTGGAGAGAGAAAGGGAGGACGTCGATAAGGTCATATTCCAGACTTGCTTTATGGCTCCACCACTAATGATAGTGTGTAATGGAACACAGTGAGAGAGGAGCCCTCATTCTGCCCTGTAGCATCGGTAGGTAATTCAGAGAACGTCCACATTGCTTGAATATTGTTCCGGACTTAAATTTAATAAACTAACCCTAGAAAGAATGGTCAAGCCTCCAAATCAGTGTTCCACACACATCTGAAATTAACTTGGCTCAAAAGAAATCTGGGGAATTTCATTTCTACTTGGTAATTGGAATGTTAAGAAGCATTAAGTAAACCCAAAACATTAAAACACGAAGTGCCAAAGGTATGACGAAATTGAACATTCCTCTACCCCCCACAAAATTAACGGGTGTGGGTCCTCTACAAAATGGCTGCGCTATGAGTAAAATCCAGTCGGTGAAATACATGTTCTAAAAGACGCATTGCATGGAAATGGCCAGAGTAGAAAAATATCCTTCACATCCCTCTGCTGTGTATGACAAAAAAAGATGCAGATAAACAGTTATAAAATACAGTAGCTGATCCCATTACTGCATATCCTAAATTAACACAAAAACATTTTGTGACATGTTAATCATATGTAGCGTGAAACAGGCAGATTAATTATTCATAATATTAGTGGCATTGGCTTTTTAAAAATCATTTGTGTTACTATGAATAGATAATAATGTTTAAAAATTAAGTTGACTACTATGCAGACTAATTTATTGGTATTTAAATTTTTAAAAAGTAAAAACAAAAAAAACAAAAACACACAAAAAGTATTGAATGCCTTGCTGGGAACTTACGAATTTATTCTTACATTAATTAGCTTGTTGATTGTTGCTAAAACTATTGGTATAACTGGAAACAAAGAGATCCACAGCTCTTAATTTCTAAGATTGAAAGAATTAGATCACCTTAATCAACATAAATTATCTTCTTCATTATATCCCTTAGCCAAGTCTTTTTTTTTAAACAATCACAAAATTGCAATTGTGAAGCTTGACATTTGTGTTCCTAGCTTGAGTAGCCTTTTTAAACACTTCACACATTAAATGAGCTATTTTCAATTGAAAATGGCAATCATTGAGCAGCCGTGCTTGGGGCCAGTTCATACAGCATTTATTTCCCTTCCTTTAGATTAAATGTCCCCTTACTGTTCTTGCTCCCAAGTGTCATTAAAGTTGCATAATGCTTCCGAGTAGCTAATGCTTATAAATCTAACCCACTAAGGCTGTCTTTAACTTTACTCATACAATTTCAAACAAAGATTGCAGAAAGAAAACATTAAGACGGTGATCTGGCTTGAATGTCGGAGTTCATTATTAATGATTGTGATAGTACATGTATTATATGCTGTTGGTGTTATAACAGATTTTTATACTTTAGACCATCTTTAAGTTTAACTAACCCTTATGTGGTCCACCTAAACTATTATCATTAAAACTTTGGCCTGGATTCAGTTCCTTCATCTAAAATGCAAAGGGTACTTTGCCAATGAAAGAAGAAAAAAAAGATAATTATTATGCAAATCATCTTCTGCTTCTGGACCCTTTCAATTAAAAACTGACAGCTAATGGACTGAGAGCCTCTTTCAGGTCAGGACAGGGCTGTGAGCGAGACAATGGCGGACTGTAAATGGGTAGCCTACCAGACCTTTGCTCCACATCACTGTGGACTGCTTGCTGGGGGACGGAAGAGTTTCGGTTCAGCTAATACCCAAAGGCTGCGGCACCCATCAAGACAGCAGTCCCACTTCAACTGACCTTACTCAACCAGCACTTATAAAACCATCCAAAACTTCTAAATACACGTGACGTGCACTTTACAGTACAGAAGATCTTTGATGTACATAAGCAGATTTTAGAAACCCGTACCAGCAGCATGGTGAAATAGATCGCATTACTGATGCACTGAAACGTTTTCCATCTTGTTCCAGTCGAATAGCAGTATCCTCCTTATCCAACATTTGCTGTAATACAGCTCCCCCGGTAGATTATTTAGTTTGATTGTGACAGACCTATGCATGAGCAGGTTTTTTCGGTCTCTCTGTCCCACAATTCACACAGTTCATCACAGCCACTCAAAGACACTGGCCACAAGGATTTTGCTTAACTAGCTTTGTCATAAAACGCATACCTTGCTTTAGATCATGCTCCTTAATCCATAGACTGAGCAATGAGTTCAAAGCGTTTTCTATGCTGGCTTGGGGGAAACTCCAATACAATGGCACCATGACACGTTATGAAAGATATAATTACTACATAATTAATAAATAAAGTAATTACTCCAACAGCATGAACATCTTTTAATTGGAATAATCCCTTCAAGGTCTGTCAAAAAGGCTCACAAGATAATAGCCAGGAAAGTGATGTCATTATGTGCATGGCCCGTTTGAAAAACTGAGAGAACACTTTCAGCTAATGAAAACTGGTGGCCCAGGACATTTTACAGATTAAAGTACATGGCACGTTGATAAGTATAAACATCTTTTACAATTGCGTTCTTAGGTAGCGATTACAACAATAAAGTAACATTGCCAAAACATTAACAAAAGCAAAACCAAATGAACAAAAGCAAAACCAAATTGTCCAGCCTTAAAAGAAAGTGTAGGAAATGTGTTCAAGTATCAACTAGATCCTAGAGCTCCTGACATTCAGGGCAGCTGAGGGGGATGAAGACATAGCCTGAAGAAGCAAGGAGAGACGATGACAGAGTTTCGATGGGTTAGCCGGTGGAGGTTGATGGGAAGGAAATAAATATGTACATATTTCAAGCAAGCTGATATGGTTTCATGGCACTCTTGGGAAATCCAACAAGAAGGGAGTTTGAGTAGTCCATGTGAGACAGTCTGGACCAGAAACCAAGCAGTGTAACTTGTGAGGAACGTGCAAATTCAAGGATGGCTCTATTTTGCCCACAATGCAAGAGTTTGGAATTTGTAAGTTTTGTCAGATCTAGGTAAAGGATTTAGGGCTGGTAACGAGAACGGTCTTTTGAAGCTCTTCGATAATATGATTTGCCTATGCCTAGCACCTGCATTAGGGCATAGCGTTGCGATCACCGGAATAGAGCCCTGAATTTTGTAAAGATAAACCTGAAAGTCCTGATTGATAAGCTCATTATTGATTTTTCACAGCAAGGTTCTTGGCAGTATAAAAGTTAAACAGAGGGAAACCATCCAGGTTTCTGGTGTAAGGAGCTTCGGGGTCAAAACCAACTAGACGTTGTTCTGTGATATAAAAGCAGAGAAGTTGAATACTGCTCTTTTGTCTTGTTTTGTTTTTGTTCTAATTTTCTCCCACAGTGACCTTTTCTGTTTGCTTTATTGGTCTAATGGCCAGCACTTTATTCCTGGTCAGTCAATGGAGAAAAACAAATGGCAGAACATAATAACAAATTACGTTCTTCTAAAATTATCTTCAAAAGGAAGGCTAAAGTGCAATTCCTTATTTGATAAACAAATTGCTTCAGTAATTTCCCAATCATGCATGCTTCCTTATTTAAATTTGAGGTCATTTAGGTAGCACGATACATCCACAATAGTTAAAAAGAGCAAAGGTTTATTTAAAGTTTGTAAAAGAAGATGAAACATGACAGAGGATACTGCTAATTTTGAAAAGGAGTTTACAATCAGTTGTATGCAGACGACAAATTTATCAGAATGTGATCGTTGGTTTTAACAATGCAGTTTAAAACCTTGAAACTGCAGTACTAATAATAACAGCATTATTATAATTTTGTTATGCTACACGTGGTGTTTTAAAAAAATTGAAATGGTCCTCAGCAACTCCAGTGATTTTATAATGTGTACACTATAATCTATGGTCACCAGTCTTGGTCCCAGATAAGCTGGTTAAAGGATTGTGTTCTAGGCTAACCCAAACAAGCGGAAGTCATCAGAAATACTCACATTCAAATTGATTGGTGATATTTTCATTAATAAGCAACAATCATTCTGAAAAGTCAGTGTCAAAAGCAAACAGAGGAATTGTATAATGGACCGTTCTCAGGAATGTGTTTTTCATTCAATGCACCATCAGCTGAATTTTCAAGCGGTAACGTTTCACTAGTTGACTTATAATCATTCTGCATCCTTACAGCGAAAAAGCACAGAATTCCATCATTGCTTCCTTTTTAGAATTCGGAACAAAAAAGACGACATGTTTAAAAATCAATCCTACAATGTTAGATCAGTGTGAGGTGATTTTTCTTTAGAATTACGCGAAATCACCAAATTACCAGTCAAATGGAAATATTTTTAACTGAAAAACCCAACGTTACCCAGGCCTCACCTTACAATTTAATCTTGACAGCTGTGTTTCTCTTTTGTTTCGTTCTTTTCTCATCACTTCTCTTCCAGTTATTACTGCAAGCATCATCATGTTGTTAGACTGCGTATGCTGGAAAAGAGAAGCCAATTCTGCCTTCCCACTGAAGATAGGCTTTCATTCTGTAAAGTGTTCTCGGGCAAAATAACTCTCATGCCCGCATCACGACCTCCCCCGCGCCGCGATCTCAGCATCGCCTGGGCCCTTTAAATCGTTCTGAAACCTGCATCTCCATACCTGTGTTAGCGCACATTTCTCCTGCAGCTTCAGGGTTCACCTGCTGCGAGCCGCATTTCCATCCTCTGACAGCAGGGAACATTCCATGCTTTCCGTCTGAAGTCAACGATCGATCGAGGAGAAAACAAGGCGCTCATCTACTCAGGGCTTCCTCACCTCTCTCGTTGCACGACACCTGTCTTTTTGCTTTTTGACGGGTGCTTCTAGCCCTGTCACATTGGAATGACAGAAATGGAGGCGAATTTTAAGACCTGCAATCACATTCAAAATGTTTATATTCAGAGCCGTATCTAAAACAATTACACACAGAAGATCTGTTTTCCAAAATATTGATGTTTGGCCATGGGCTTTTATAATTTATAATGCAGATGATTAACAATGCAAAATGTGGCTTGTCTTTCCACGGAGGCTTGGAGATTGATGCAGCACAAAAGCAGCAGCATCTTTTTTTCCCCTCCTTACTTTTTTAGCTGGAAGGTTTCCTCTTTCGTTCCTGTCTAAAAATGAGAACATGAACATGAAATATACATGAAATTGAATATCATGGGGGGCGGACAGAACATTCTGCCCTTTAAATGCCTGCAGTTTATAAAACCAAGACAAAGTAATATTGGTGTTATACTAATCCTTCCTCCGTGTACATGTGGACTCTGACAGCATGATTCACAAGGCTTTGTGCTAAAGCTGGAGAAGAAAAATCAGCAAGAAGGCATTCAGACTAAATAGTGCTTTATGTAGTGTGACCAGTAATTAAAAATCACTGTAGTCATTTGTGCAGCCTTCAGATTCAAAATTACTGTACCTCTATTCAGAATCAGCAAAGAGCTGCCCAAAACTGTCAAAACTATGGCATCACAAGCCTCAGACACAGACGGGCAGGTCGTTACTTGCACCAATGGCAGACAGTTTTTGAAAGAAAACACACTCTTTGGGCAGAGGTAAATCCAAAACCCAGAGTCAATCCAAAGCCAGAGTCAAAACACGGCTCCAAAGGTCTGTAGTAGGAACAGGTTCTCATACAAACAAGGTCTAATCACAAAGTCCTTCCAAAATTTGGTAAAAATACTCCAAAATTCTAAAACACTCACCAAGTTTGGCTCAACTGCTCTCCAACCCACCACCAAAATACTTTCCCCTGAGATATAGGTGCTGACTAAGCAATCTTGCAGCCTTGTATGCTGTGGCTGATGGAACCATTGCCCCTAGCTGTACCAATAACTGAGCTGAGGGCGGCTGGCAATCAGCTTTCAGACTCGGAATGTCGGGCTTACCGTCTTAGGGGTTGGACACAGGGGTGGGACACAGATTCCCAACCAAATCTTG
>JAOYSI010003158.1:0-15397 GCA_025775065.1 Hiodon alosoides
ACCACCAGGAGCGCCAGGGTAATAATACATTCCCAGAAGTTGACTTGGCCAGACATTTAAGACAAGAAGTTCAGTCACATATACCTGAAAAGCATTTCACATTGTAGTGGCAAGGTACTCATGATAATAGTTCTGTCATACAAGAGAGGCTTGCAAGCTTACATATGTTTGCTTTGCAATCTGTTGCCGGTGTGCCAATGGGACGATTGGCTATTTTAGACCTAGCGGTTGCAGTGAATTCATCCTGATAAGAACAGCACATTCGTCTGTTCGTCACAACGGGCCCTAATCGTAGCTGCAGTATTCCAACTCCTTAATTGCGGAATAGTGGGACATAATGCGGAATGTTCACGCTAAGGCCCGAGACAGCTGGTGTGTGCTCCTGGGTCTTCCGGGACACAGTCCAATTGCAGTCAGGGTTTTCTCACCAGGCCGCCCGTGCTCAGCGAGCACTTCACGCTACAGCGCGGTTTAGGGTGGCGGCGCTTCCACAGTGACAGAGGAGCAGGGGAAAGAAACGAAACCTCATTATCTCCCGGCTCCAGACCCCAGCTCCTCTTTCACCTGGGCCGCAGAGCACGACGAGCCAGGCGCCATGTAATCGTTTCGGCCCAATTTAACCCCATTATGATAATTCATTCACAAAGACCTCTTAGAGTCATTATGTGTAATTAAATGGAAGGGAATTGGTCATGGTAATATGCCAATTTGCAGCTTTAAGAGGATATACTTGCGTGTGTGTGTGTGTGTGTGTATGTTTTTGTCCTACAGCAGCTATTCTATATGTCTATATTCCAATTGCTCTGCTTTTTTGTCTTGGTGGTTAGAACTGCTTAGGGCAAATGCCTTTCAGATTGAATTGATCCGGCACCGGAAAAACTAAGTTTTTCGTGCGGTTGGTGGGGCTGCAGGACTGGACTTGTGTTTCTGTTGCAAAGGGCAGTTGGACAGTCCTGCCCTGTTTGCTTCACTCGTATGAACTTTTCCTGGGTAGACAAGGCTGTATTAATTGGATAGAATAAGTGTGCTGACAATCATATACGCTTTGCACGTGACATAAATGATCGTCATGGAGTAAATGTGAGAAATGGAGGGGAACGTGTGAACGAAAGCTTCTCAGGTGCTTAAAAGGCCTTGGAAATAGCCTCTGGTAAGAGAGCCACAAAGAGCCTGTTGGTAGATTCCATTCTTGCTTGCCATGATAGGTACATTAATACTTTGTGCACGTGAGCATGAACCTATTCATGGTAGGCTGTTAGTCCCTGTCTTCTTTGCAATGATTGCTGTGATCGATAGCGGTTTTATAGGAACTTCATAACAATTTTTCAGAGTAAATGGATATTGCCGTTATAAAACTCGAGCAGCTGTATGAAAAAAATACATTTTCAATCTGTCTGTTTGTTTCAGGTGACGAAATAATGACAGGGTCTACGTTTCGTTTTGGCCAAAATCTCATCAAGGCATCAATGGTGTTCCTGCGGACGGATTTGTCATTCGCCCTGGTTAACCGTAAACCTGTGGTCCCCGGACGTATCCTTTCTGTGTCATTTGTCTCCAAATCACCAGCCTCTGCAAGTGGTGCTTCCGAAGGCTCCTGCAGTAAACGTGTGCCCGCCGACCCCTGAATCCCGGACATGGGGCAAGGGGACGGCCACCCCTACGTTTGGTAGCAGGTAAGACGGTCACCGCCTCATCCTGCTCGACGGTCTGCAGCCGATCGTTGTGCGATCGAGCACTCGCTCACTCTGAGATAAGTAGGTTGTGGCCTAATGAGGAAATCTGCAAACAGCAGTTTCAATAAAAAGCCTCTAAAAAAAAAATCCCGAAAAGCTTAGCTTTATCTCCACGCCAAGCTGCGGTTAAAACTTTGGGAGACAAAAATCGTTTGGACAGATGTTCAATCTGAACCTAAAACCAGGTGAAAAATGAGCAGCTATAGATCAATTATTTCTGTAACTATAACCATTTTTTCCCCCCGGCAAACAAACACCAGCCATGCATACATTTGCATGCATTTCCTGCCCAGATTTATTTGAATAATGTGTTTATTCTTATTTTGAATAATAATAAGTGTTTGGCTTTCTGCTCAAGTTCCTCAAGTGCCCGATTGAAAACAAGGCTTTGTTTATGTTAACTTTGGGGGGAAGTTTTTCTTTCACAGCATTGTAGGGCATTGTTTTATATTTGAATGCTAGGATGATTTTAAACTTTTAAGAAATATTGTACATTTATTCAGTCCCATAGACTAATTCAGCTGCATAGTTGCAGCTTGTTGCTATAGAGCAGCCAGTGATAATATGCTGTTGAATCGGTTTATACAACCTCTATTCCGTTCAGCCCAATAACTTTTACTTTCACTCAGAAATCCCTGGTGTTTCCTTGCCGTACTTCTGTGGGGTTGTTTTAATCAAGTTATTTCTGAACAAAGTAGACGGCTTAGATTTTTGGATGTCTCTACAAGCTTTAAACATCGATTGTTTTATCTTTTCAGACTAACCGTGCAGTATGGCGCGAGGGATGTGTTAAAAGGCACAGCAGTGATATCTGTCCTTTAAGAGTGTTGTTGACATTAAGATGGCGCGTGCGATCCCACAAGTACGGCTCTTAACGGGGCAGCACTTAGTGAATGTAAACTTTAGCATTTTCATTACCAGTGCATTGCTCAAAACCATAGCACTGTATTTCAGTGCAGTGCTCAGGCGCGTACAAACATGATGAGTGTAAGTTTGTGTGTGTCTTTGTGTTCTTCTGTTTGCGTGAATGATTATGTAGCCCTGTGGGGCTATTCTAGTTGAATATGTATGGCAGTCACTGCTTACCTGCAATGAGCTCTGTGGGGGACAACTTGCTCAGATCAAAGACCCTATCTCTGCTCACTTATCTGTACATGCCGCAGTTCCGAGAGTCTGAGGGTTATTCGCTAAAATGCTAGCAGCTCCAGGGTATGTTCGGACTGTGACGTCTTTCCAGGAATACACAGATATGCAGTCGCGATTACAGCAGAACTCATTCCAAGGCCCTGGATTTTGTTATCTGTATTGTTAACACAGACACACAAACACTAAACTGGAGTCTATTCCACCCCCCTAAAATATACATTTAGAATATTTTTTTCTGTTGAGCGGTGACACAATAGTTTAATATTTCCAAGCAAAGAGTTATCTGCTCTAAAGCAGTATATTTGTTATCATTTTCATCTGCATTACAGCTAATAATATGGAATTTGAGACTGTAATAAATATACTAAATAGTTCACATATACTTGTTTGGTCTTGGGGATTCTTAATTTAAATGTACATCCATGCATTTGGCAGAAACTCTTGTCCAAAGCAACTTGGCTAGGGCCGTCAAGGAAAAACTCCTTTGTTAGATACCATAAAAGTGAACAGTACATTACCATTACGGACCATTAATAGTATTAAGCAGTGCTTCATAGCGTGAGATGAAGTGCCGTCGTGGTTCTCGCGTGCGACAAAGTTAGGTACAAAAAAAAATCATTTAAAAAATGATTGGAAACCAGTTTGTATTAGGGGGGTGAATCTGTGTTGATGAGGTCCAGGTAGGGTGTGGGGAAAAGAATATAAGTTTAAGTCTATTCCTGAATCAGGTAAAAGGCTCGACAGTTATAGTTTAAGTTATAGTCGCTCTGCCCCTGAGACCAGGATAGGGCACAAGCTGAAACAAATGAATCAAATTATCTTACAAAATACTGAAAAGTCATCAAAAGAAAACTTTTTCTGACACACTGTCTGCAATGGCGGTTCCTAGTTGTTGGCATCTGTGGGCGTGCTACTAGCCCCAAGGGCTTCTGGGTGAATTAAAAAAAAAAAGACAAATGGTTTGTCTCTGTCAAAACCCCAGGCCTGTGGTAGCTTCTCTAAAACCTTCCCTTTTATAGAAAATGAATCCTCAAGGACGCATTGTAAATGCACTTTTTCTCTCTGATCCACAGTGTAACAAAAAATAAATCTAGACAGAAATATTCTCATTTATTTTGTAATGGAAGAGTGATACCTGGGTGCTGCGATTTTTTTCTCGTTTGGTTTGATAAAGTCTTGTGTTGAAAAGAGTTAGAAGGGAATAAATATATAATACAAAATATGCTTTTAATCAGTATTATTAACGCCACTGTGTCTAAAGCAATGGGCATATGCAAAGTCTTTAACGGAGATCTGTTACAATAACTCTTATGTTAGGTTGTCATCACAATTGTCTTCACAATTGCCTTAGTGATTTGTAATTTGTAATTTATATATCTTTTTCTTTTTTAAGCTCTTAAAATATTTATAATATTTTCCGGCAGAGTAATTGGAAACTGGTGGTTATATTGGCTATTGGAACATACACAATAAAACAATAAAATGAGCAAGTAAAAATACATTTTTTATGTCCAGCATTTAGGGTATGCAGCTTGCGTGCTCGCTCGTAAACTCCGGCTTTTCTCAACAGTTTTCAAGTCTCTGATATATTTCCTGTTAATTGCACACGAGGTCCTCTCTCAGTGGATGTCTCGGATTTCCTCACTGTTACAGTGGCCTGCGGGGTTCCTATTTCCACCCAGAATTTGGAACCAGCATTTGACCCATGATCCCTTTATGGCTGAGTGTGTGCCAGTGTGTGTGTCTGTGTCAGCAAAATCATACACCATGAGTGTTTATTTAAAGTCCCCTGCCACTTGGAGGTTCAGGTTCTCCTAGGTGTTTGTATGCCAGGTATGGTATGTGCGAGATTGCTGGGCTAGCTAGGGTATCTGTAACCCCAAGGGTTTTTCCCTACCTCCCCTTCTTTGAATCATTTCACTATTACTTCTTAGGGTTCTACGTTTTCGCCCAAGCCATTGGCAGCCATTGCCTTTTTCCCCTTGCTCTTTTTAATTTGCTTCTCTGGATCTTCGTAAAGGCAGACATTGGGGTTGAAAGGCCACTTTTATTCCCCAGGACGATTCTCAAGTGATGACGAATTACTTGTACCCCGTCAGGGCTTGGTTGTGTATGAAATTGGTGGACCAAAGGCACTAGCAGTTACCTCCCCACCGGTGACACATTTGCTTAGCAGGACTTTCTGCTTGTTCAGTTCAATGCCTGCTGACATATTACATTGAACCAATGTGTCTGAAGGCCACCTACACCGTGGTCTGCCTCAGGAACATCGCTAAAGGGAACCTTCCAGACAGGAAAGGATCCTGCAAAGCCCCTGAACAGCTGTCCCTGTCCTCTGAAGCTTGAGACTGGCATCAGTTTTTTTAAAGGCTTGGCTGGCTCTCTCCACCGGGGTCATTGGGTTTGCCCCGCCGATGGCTGGAAGAAGACATAGTTCACAGGGAAGCCTAGAAATGGGCATGTCAGTAACGTCAGCTCTGAGGGGCAGGGAAAAAAACAGTGGGCCAATCAAGCTGCTCGAAGTCCGGGCCAATCAAGCTGTTCAAAGTCCAGGCCTTGTGTTCCTCTTTGCAGAAGCGACTCTCATTGCTTCAGCTGTCATCTGAATGGGACATGTCCCTGACCCTATCAGGGGCTGAGGAAGTGGGCCAGAGGAAGATTAGCCTTGGAAGTGTCTAGCCTTTTCTGGTAAATAAGTTGTAGAAGCCGTACTATCTTTTACATGGACTGTCTAAATAAAGACTAATCCTTTTATTAAAAAAGTTCTTAATAGGATAAAATATATAATATTAGAAGTAAAATGCTGTGACACTCTTACCATCTTTATACTTGATACTTCATATCTTTATACTTTCAAACTGTACAGATATTACTTTAATAGAAATAGATTTGAGATTTTACATTTTTTTTTACATTTTTGCAGACTTTATGTTGTGATTGTTGGCTTATTTCTGTATTCCTCTTTTTTTTTAGTCTTTAAAAAAAGCTTTTCCGACTGTATTTTCACAATTAATTCTTATTGGCACCTTTAGTTTGAAAACAAGAAGACAATAATTACCAGATTTGCCAGTGTGTCTATTGAAGACAATGATTTAGTCCTGGGGCCTTTTTCGTCCTAGTGCGGAGCAAGTTCAAAAAGTTCATTGCTTACCGTTTTCTCAGAAATCCGACTGTGTGAAATGTGATTGATTCTGTTTTTTTCACAAATCACAAAGCAGCTATTCACTCATATTGTGGCTTCATATTGTTTTGGCGAGTGTAAGGTCAGTTTAGACTGAGTGCAAAAATTCTTGTTGCCGTTGATTTTTTTTGTGTTTGTTTTCCCGGACAGAAGGGTATCTGACTATTATGAACCGAGAAAAAGTCAACATTCTTTACATTAGTGCTACTTTTCAAATTTGAAAACCTTATCCTTCTATAACTAAAAGTGTGGAGAAGGTTGCTTCAGCAAAAACCAAAGTCCTAAAAGAAGCATGATAGCTTGCAAGCAGCGGGATCGACTTGCCCATGGCAACCAGAGCAAGCAGAACAGCAGGGTCAAGTCTGGGAAAACACCAGCATTCATATGTTGATGTGATCATTTAGATGGACTTATGGGTAGAATATTTAATTTTTTACTGCAAAGCTGTAAAGATCCCTAATAAGACCTATTTATCATGGCGCTAGCCTGTAATGACCCAGTTTAAACTCCAGTAAACCATGTCATGTGATAAAGATACAAATTGACAATGACACCACATTTATTTGCCTATAGAAATCACTATGAAATATATACACAGCTTTTGAATCCGTGTGTTATGTAGACTTTTGAAGGGTTAGGGGGTATAAGATGGTGAGTTACGAGCGGCCAATCACAAGATGATTATTTTGTAGATATATAGCCCAGCGCATGTCTAAACAAAGATCAGGTGCTAATGATCAATGACATCATGGGCGGATTGAACCAAACAGATTAAGTGAAAAATAAACAGTTGTAGAAGTAATTACACTGGGCGAAGGACAACCAAACTAAAAGGTGAGAGTGTGACAAATGTGACAATTTAACCTTCAAATCATAAATTCATATACCATGGTAAAAGTGAGCATTGCAACAAGACACAAGGTGGTCATCCTGCATCAGCAAACTCTCTCCCAAACAGAAATTTCGGTAGATACAAGATTGCAAGTTCTTCATCAAAATTTTTGTGCCGTAAATCACCGATTCTTGAGTGTATCTGATAAGACTAAGCAAGGAAAAGACTGAGCAAGGACTTCTAGACTTTACATTTTTTCTTGGAGTTGAACCCAGGTCTCTTAACCTCTCTGACAGGGGTCACAATTAGCTAAGCTGGTGTATAAGGTCATAAGCATCTCGCATTGGAAACTGATTTTTTACCAGTAACTCTAATATTATTATTTATGTCGATTTTTGAGGAAAACTGTATAGCAATTAACAGTCAAGATCTCATTTGTGCTATGTGCATATGTATAATTTGTGTGTTATGGAAATGTATTACATAACGTTTAGTTCATTGTGCATGCTGTGTAGCCATTGGTCATGGCATGCTTATATACTGCTACCTCCCACTACAAACAGATGTTCTGAAAATAATATATTTCAAGCAGCAGCTTGAGGAGTCTCAAGTTCTGTATTATGTTGTTTTCATACTTTTCATGCTACCTAAATGTTGGGAGAAAAACAACGGTTGAAATGCGAAATGTTAGCTAACTTTACTAGGCAGCTAGAAATGGTAAGTTAATTAGCTACCGTTAAGCTTGCACACTTTTGGTTTTAAATAATTGTAAAAACTAAACCTTCGACCTACTACGTTGTATTATCTAATAAAACTAACTAATGACTAATTAAAAAAAAAAAAATGCATTTCAGTCCATAAAGTCATTCCATAAAGTCGTATTTTCTGTTTGTACCTGAAAAGCCCTCTGTTTGTTAGATTGTTTTATGTAAATGTGGGTCGGTATTGTTTCTATTGCTGATTATTCAGCAGAAAAAACAATCCTCAGCTTCTTATCTACGGTCCAATCGTATCCTTTTCCAAGTAATGTTTTTTATGTAAATGTTTATGTTTGCACGTATAGCAAACATCAAAGCAATAGGATTTGCATTACATTGTTGTATCCCGTTGATTAAACTATGAAAGTGTTCGACCCGTCTCTCAGATGGACTCTATACAGCTTTCTATACGCAAATCTCCACAGCGTTTTGGAAAACAAAAAGGTGTTTCTGAGGTCTCTCCGATTGCACCCGTGGAACAAATGTGTAGTTGCCATTGAGACACTACTCCCAACGTGTTTCCATGGAAAGATGATTCAGTGTGAATCAATGACTACACATTGTTTAGCCCTAACACCATTGAAGGACACACTTAGACTGATTGTTTTGTTTAGTTGGAGCCCAGACATGGGCTTTTTCTTTCACATCATAAACATGCAAATCTTTTTAAAAAGCATGAATAGCATGAATAGAATGTTTTGGTTTAACACTTCTAGGATTAATTAATTACAATAAAGCTGTGAATAGTTGATTACAAGATCCAGTAATCCTATTAAAATTAATAATTGGCTTCATTTTTACAGTCTTCTAAAGGTAATGAATTAAAACACTTGAAAATGACCTTAAGTAAATGCTGCAAAATGGTCATTACCGGAAAAAAGTTAAATTACGTGCATCACAATGTGTGTTTCAGTTTAATTACACAGAGCTTTCATTTTGATACTGCTTGTATGCCACACGGGTGGCATTATTGGTGATTTCACATTTGTCCTTATTCCGAGGGGAATAAGGAACTAAGGATCAAGAGTGCTGGAATGCCTTGGGCTATGACATTTTCCCCACTTCCGAAACACTACAATTTTTTATTTCATTTTTTTTTTTGATGCCCATGTGAGGATACACCTACTCACAACAAAGGTTAAAGTGCCGCTGGGTTATTGCTGCATTGTGCTACATTGCTCCTTTGCTTTCATAGGCGAGCACGATCGAGTCTTCCCGCGAGAGTCTCCTAACACCGAGTTACGGTGGTTCTCCATTTAAGCGACTGGGATAACGTGAGTGACTTCGCAGTGCTGTCTGTGATGTGATTGTCTTAAGGGCTGTACTGGAGGGCCACTGCATGGCCGAGGCTATCTACAAGCATTTGAGTGCTTTAACATGAATGGGGCAGTCTGTTTCTGTAACTGTCTGTTTCTGTAAACTCTACCTGCCTGAATTTTTGCAAAAGCGGTGCGTTTTTATCAAATATTAATTTGCCTACTGACGAGAACCGTCAAATTTAACATGCTTCTGGAATCCTCACACAATCCTTTTGGTGATCCTTTATTGGGCTTCTGTTTAGTGTTCTATGTCTTCAGAAAGTCCAGGTGGTGACATAAATCTTCTGTTTACTTTGTAAAGACGTGTGACTTTGGAAAGCATTGCCCCAGGGGCCTTCTTTCTTCTGTTTCACAACATAAAACCTTTCCCACCCGTTTTCCCCATTTTCCCTCCATATGCTCTGCCAAAAAAAATCTGTGTATTAATAAATCTAACAGTGATTGAATAGTGAGCGGCAACAATAGGGAATACTAAATGGTTTTTGCATGGACATATAATCGTAGCAGTAATAGTTTTTTCACCAAACACAATGACTTTTTTCTTAGGTGGTTAACTAAGCCAGAGTATTAGCGTTTTGTACCTAATGCTGTTAAAAAGTGCAGTTTTCCTGATGAGTTTTGACAGGTCTCCCTCCTTAATCCCCGTAAGATTTTCAGGATATTCCCCGTTAAAAGTCTCTCGGGTTTCATTCATTCCATACCGTCAAACCCCGTGCTCCTGCCGTTCCCCTATGGCTGCTTCACCAACGGGACAGTGGAACACAGCACACCGGACGCGCTCTCCGGACATCTAGCCGGGCTGCGTGCATCGCTGTGTTTTCCAGCGCCAGTGAAATCAGGTCACTGAGTATTCTGAGCTGCGGGTCATGCAGAGTCGCCGGCCTTTTTTATCTCTCTGCATCTATTCCACAAGATGTTCCACAGCTGTGCAACAACACGCAGTCCGACAGGTCCCTAGGGTCGCCCAGACGA
The DNA here is from genome assembly GCA_025775065.1 of Hiodon alosoides. Lineage (NCBI taxonomy): Eukaryota > Metazoa > Chordata > Actinopteri > Hiodontiformes > Hiodontidae > Hiodon > Hiodon alosoides. The sequence continues at coordinate 9,942 of JAOYSI010003158.1, forward strand.
ATAGGACACCAGAGCTGTGTTAAGGGTAATCAAAAACATATCTATCTGCACGTGCAATTATTATACACAAGCCGCCGCCTTGAATTATGGGACCTTTATTTATTTATAATAAAGATAATAGATAATAGATCATTTATTTTATCTGCTGTTCTAATACATCTGCCCTTTCATGTTTTCCTTTTTTCCTTTATGCATAAGCTGTCAGTTTGGTGCTTTTTAATCAATAATAGTCTGGCCTTAAAACATCATCCACTAAAATCAGCAGCTTGGACTCTACAGTCTTTTTGGGTCGAATAAGATCCCATTCGGCTTCCCAAAGCCGTAATAATCTTTTTGTCAAAACATTATCTGCGCTAATTAGTTATTCCCAAATTTACAAAAATGACTTCTGGACATGCATCATTGTGCTAGGACAACACTGTTGTGTTCAGTAGCCGTGCTGGAATGGATCCAGTAGCAATTATTACTTGGTAATTGTTACTTTGTTAGCCGTAGTTTAGATATACAATTTTAGATATATATTGTTTTACCGCACTTAGTACCCTACAATGGAAATGGAATGAATGTTATTTTCAACACATCAGATTTATTAAAAAATTTCACCTACAACCGTTAACCCTTCTTCTTTTCTCCAATGACTCTAGACCAACACTATGGTCGAATTAGCTAGTATACCAAGGGCAAACTAGAGAGAATGGGAAAACACAGTAGTCTCTGTCCCTTTCCCTTTTTCCCCCTTTGAGCTGAGTTTTAATTAGGGGGAAAAATATTTCTCCAGTATTCCAGATGCTATCAGGAACAATTAACCCAAAGGTCACCAGAGTATCTTTTCCTTTTATAACCCAAAATGCTCCAGGGCTCCTGCAATGTTCTATGCACAAAAAATCATTTCGAAAATGCATTTATAGTTTTTGGAAAAGTTTTATTACATTCTTTATTTTAAACTTCACATATTTAAAATCTACTGCCTTAGAATAGTCTAATTTAAAGTCAGTGTTAAGTTAATTATCGTCTATGATACTAGTACTTTAATGACCTTGAAGTAATCATGACAGTTAAGATGTATCAGGTAGGCTATTGTACTAAAACAAAATCTATCCCGATACCATTTAAGAGTGGTGCCAGCGTGTTCAGATAACAGGGTAAAATAATAAACATTGGATGGCTCTGAATATAGTCCTGTTCCTTCTTTAGACCTTGCATCCCAGAACTAGTGGGAGGCAAAGAAGATGTTCTGTCTGGTAATTAAAAATCTCCCTTCCCCTCTGACTTTGTCCAGATGTGACGTTCGACCCGGTGGCTTCAGCTGGTACCACAGGGATCCGTGTAGAGGGCTGAGGGGAGGCTGGCTCTCTTCATCTTCCTAAGGTTTCCCTAGCTTTAAAAGGAACCCACCGTACCGTTGCCATGGCCGCTGGGGCCGTCGGGACGGCATTATGCGGCGGTGTTCCATTTAACTGTTTAATGAACTCCGCATGGCGCCGCCTAATACAAATATTTGACCTCCCTGACAGTGACGGATTGCTCCTAGAGGTGCACTGGCGTTCCATTAGCATGTCAAATAACATCATTATTCATAATTACCAGAATTGTTCAACCAAAAGGAGAGGATTTAATCGAAAGCAATTCTTATGTGTATTGGGATTTTTTTTCTTCCCCTGAGTTAACAAGAGGCTGTGCTGGTGATATGCTGCCGTCTGCCACACCCAGCCCAGAGGATGGCATCCGTTGGTTTGGTACAAATCACAGTGCAGTGCAGTGAAGCCCAATGTGGGGGCATTAGCCATGGGAACAACCTTTCTAAGCATAAGGTTTCAATGAATAAAACCATACAGTGTGAATAGACCCTATAACCCCTGTTCTGCATAATTTATATTTATAGCGAATCACATGATTAGGTCCTGACTAACACCAATGAGGTTACGTAGGGACTCAAACAAAGAAAAAAAAAGAAAATGAAATGATCTGTGCCCTTCCCCCCACGGCTGAAAACTTAGGACTGGCACTGCACGAACAGCTGATGAAGGAGTATTGCTTTCCAGGGAGTAATTTAAACGAATATTATGTGGGGTCATTCGGCGACCATGACAAAACCACCATGGCATGCCATTTTTTGTTTATAATCCTGAATGGCCCATCTACTAATTTTAACTTGCATGTTTGCAAAACTGATTCACCCGGTAAACCAACATATTCCGATAAGGCAAATTCCCAGCCATATTTATCCCTGGCTTCTTTTTCTCTGTAGATGGATAGTTTCTGTCTGTGTAAAAATGGAGTAAGAGTAGGATGGGGGAGTGTTGTGTAGTTCCTGTGTGTTTCTTTCTGTTTCCTTCCCAGTGTTGTCTGGGAAATTATTAAAGATAGAAAGTTTTTAATGTCCAGCGAGTTTGTTTCCTCTTCTGTCCTTTGCCAGATAGAGGATAACTGCCAGAAAGTTGCTAATGATCTGCTAAACGAATAATGAGGGATTACCACACACGCCACGAATAGAGACCCCAGTCTCCAATTAATTCAGCCCCCTTCCATCACTGTATTTATGTGAGGGAGAGGAAAAAAAGTTTGTCATTGGCGTGAAATCGCCTGGTTCTTAAATGTGTAGCGGTCGGTTATAACTTTAAACGTGTTGGTATGCACAGCCATCTGTCTTAATGAGCGCGCCGCTGCCTGCCATTGATGCTGGCTCGTCCTTAAACCCGCAGCTACACAGGAAAACATCGAGGAGCAGTCGCGCGTTCGCTTCGCACAAAGGAAAACATGCACTGCTCCGTTACATTATTCATTTCTTCATTTAAACATCGTCTCGTTAATTGAGCAACTGCGAGACGTACCTATAAGAAAAGCAAACATACTGCGGTTCTTGTGGAAATTTACCATGGTTAATATGTTTACCACAATACCTGGAAAAGTGTGAATGACATACAGCCTTTTTTCGCAGAGTAACTAAATGTCCTTGTGCAAAGAAATTATCAGGTTTAGAAGACGAATAATTACACAACGCAAAACAAGCAAAAGACGAGCAATAAAAAGACAGCTAGTTAACTAATTTAAGTGATAACTGATAACAGAAATACTATTTATAGCCAATCGCATATCTCATCTAAATGTGATCTGGCACTACTGCAGTCAGTTAAAAAAGCATGTTAAATTAAATCTAGTGTATATTGAATGCATTTTTGATTAGCAATGATATCTTGTTTATCAAGAAATGTACGGTACAACAGTAATGCACTCTGTTGTTGTACCTGCAGGAGCATATTTCTTTAGAATAAAGTTTAATTTGAATATATTATTAATATGCATAGTGCATGATAAAAAATATGAATTTGGATGCTGTTGATTTTAGTTGAGAGGCCTATGAGATTGTGCTTGGGTTTGTGCCAGCCACTGTGCTTGGGTTAATGCCTGACCAGATTCATGTATAAATCAAGATTTATAGGCTGTGCTCCATAAATTTGTTTAATTTGCCTTATTTCGATTAACTAGCCATTCGGTGCCCTTGTCATGCTTTCCCTTTTCCTTTTTTCTGTTTTTTTACGTGATGTCTGTCAGTCTTCCCAGCTACTGAAATGTATGTTATATCAGCATCACTACTAGTTTGGTTCTAGTTTGCTGTTCTTGTCCACCCCTGATACAATGTTGATGAAGTGATTAAGCCTCAGTATGTATTAGCAACCTGTTTGTTTTTTGTTCGTTGTTTTGTTTTAACCTGTTAAAACAACTGGTGAGGCAGGACTTAAATAGACAGAAACATTAACCCCTTTGGCTAGACCAAACTAGCGCTTCCTACTGCTCCCTGAAACTTCCTATCTCTCTGATTAATATTTAGTGCAGTTCTACCGATTACCAGGGACATTTGTAAGATCACAGAGCTTCGCTGAAAGGTTGATACTACAAAACGTGTTTATTTATGTCTTTGTTTCATAACCCCAGTATCAATTTCTTTACATTTTACACTACCACAAAAACTTCCTTCAGAGGAGTTCACTTTTTAAAATGTGCTATTCCGGGAGAAGTAATTTTAAAAATGTCTGCAAATACTAAGGTCCCATAGTTGTAGAATTTCATTAAATTGACAATTATTAAAAGGTGATTAAAAAAAAAAGAGAGAGAATTACTGTATTCATGAGCTCCACAATGCATATTGCATTGAGTTGGCACATGAAACAAACGCCATTCTTGACACCTCCCCCTCTGCGGTGGCTGATAATGGATTGCCAAATTATATGTTTTATTCTTGTAATCCAAATTAACTGATTGACACATTCACGGTGTCCTGTTCCTGGGCAGAGATACGTCAATGAATACAATCATGAAATTCAATACTGGGACTGTAATTACAATTTTTAATGAATATAGCCAAACTAAACAGGTCAGATAGCACCATTGGTGGGGAGCTGGAGATCATTAAATAGCCTTGATTAGCTACTATTCTCACTTTCTGCTACTGACTCACTGACTTTTGCATGTGCAAAGCACACAAGTTTTTCGTTTAGTTCACATTTTTCCACACGTGAGAAAAAAAGTTTTATTGTCTGAAAATGGACTCTTCTTTTCTTTGTGCTTGTAGAAGCTTTAAGTTCTTAAATAAATACGCGTTTTTTGTCTCAGCCCAAGACTGACGCTTGTTTCTGAGGATCGATAGTGCTTGCGGTCCCCTTTAGGTAAGGTGGCCTTTAGAATCCTCTGTTGTTTACCGTCCGTGTTTACAAGCCAGGGAAACCTGAAGTCAACGTGCCCAAAGAGCCTAATAAGCTTGCTGGCAGTTCCAGCATGCATTGCTGTGGACCTCTGGCGACACAGACGCTTGGGGAGCAGGCTTGTTAGGACTCATCTCTCCCTGGGGGCCGGTGCTTTCTGCTGGGCCGTGGTCCCTCGACTCTACTACTCGAAGGACCTCTTCTGGGGAGGCGCAGCAGAAAATTGCGGTGGCATTTTTGAGGTGCGTGTCCACGGACGGACGAGGAGTCGATCTGCGATTAAGTTAATTACCAGGCCTCCTTGGGGAGCAGAGCTTTAAACAGTTACCGAAGGATGGATGTTTGCAGCACGGCTAATTAAAGTCCAAGGTTCATCTTCGAGCTGGTAAAAAAAACCAAAAAAAACAACAACAACACGGGAAAGGTACTTCCAACCTTCTCTCTACCCACAGCGATACGCCGCAATTAGAACAAATTAGCCTCTTTACTCGGATCCAGCCTCCGCAATTGATGGTGAAGTGTCCACAGCAACGATGCAGGCAGTTCCACTAATTCAAAAGAGCAGTATTTTCCCTCCTCCTTTAAAAAGGAAAGAACTCCAGGGCTGAGATTTAGCATTTCGGCTGAGAAGTCATGTGCCTGACATCTGAACGCACAGAGCTACTCTCGCTGTGGCATCCGAATGGGGGGGGGGGGAGTGGAGTCTGAGGAGTCTGCCGGACAAATGACCAGGCGGCTCCCCCGGTGCTGGCCGGC